>JAQIWI010000674.1:0-24922 GCA_034698825.1 Deuterosminthurus bicinctus | reverse complement strand
CACGCTTCCACTCCGTTACTCTTCTGCAAATAACATCAGCAGTTGGTGGGATACTCAATCTTGCCACTATACGATTGCTGTACCAGCAAGTAAAAGTCATTGGGAATCTGAAGAGGCCAAGTGTTCCTCTAATGATCCTCTTAGTCCCACGACGGACCATGTTATTTATTGAATCTCGTTAGAGGCTGCTGTCGGAGTTATGGAGCGGAACAAGGCTAAGATAGTGTCATCCTTGGTGTCATTTTGACCTATCATTAATATAATAATATAGCACTCGAAACGTCCACACAGTTTGTCATATCGGACGTTGGTGTGGGGGAAGCTATATGGAGCTTGAACCAAGCCAGATCTGTTTGATTTGCTTGGTTTATTTACGTGTTCCCTGTTTATGCAACATATATTAGCATGAATTCCATTAAAACAGAAAAGTTATTTATCAACAAGTCTCTCTGTGTGCCGGCTCCGTGCGAGCATAAATCTTCCCAATGCCAACAGAGCTAGTGCCAGGAAGATGCTACAAATCAGAAGGACGGCCTGAAGATTTGTGCAAAGGATATGAATAAGTTTTCCTTGTGAAAAGTAATACAATTTACACGGAGTTTACACACATGCTACATTTGCATGTGTAGAGGATGAGTATGTACAACATTTTAAATAAGAGCTTGCAGTAGTGCATGTGTGGGGAAAACATGAGCAAAATGCTTGGTTGCATTTGATGCTTATATTTCTGTTATTATATTTATTGCAGGCCTCAGTTCAGTACTCTGAGAGAATGATATTTGGCACAGTGCCGAAGGATTTGCAAAATGCATGCCAATCTCCCCGAAAACGTTATCGTTACAACTATGAACATACATTTATTGAAGGTGAATGAGAGGCAAATGGAGTCATTTGTCATTTAGCATCCGTGTGTGTGTGCATGAGCACACACATGGACAAGTTGGGAGGGGAAGAACTGAAGAATTGAACATTTTTTCCGTGTGTAATCCAAATTATCGTTGCATATTATTGGAGACTAGGGAGCCTTATCTCAGATTTCCACTGCTGTTAATGCCTTCCTGCACGCAACCGCTGCCTTTATTAGGCTGACTTGGACATTATACGTATTACGCACCAGCAGCAGTGATGAATTTATATACATTTGGGTGGATACTGAATGCTTCACATTATTGGTGCAGCTTGTAAGGCACGCATGCCGTGATCCTACAGAAGCGTAGTAATCTATCAATGTAATATTTAAGCCATCTAAAAATATTCAATGTATTATCCCCCGAGGATGATGGTACAATATTCTCACAAAACTTTGTGCGCAAAAAATCCACATTCCGCAACATAACTCGTCCGTGATAAATGCGTAAGATTAACATAATAAATCTAAGGCAGGTTTGATTCAGCAATAGTATTCCAAGCTGGCATGGCATACGTAATGTGTGTGCTTGGGAGAGGGGAATATTCGGAGTGGAATCTTTTCCTGTGGTTGCCCGTAATTAAAGTAGTCTGTCTATTTTGTTGACTTTGGCACGAGGATTTTATCCATGAAGCAGAGGAAAAGAAGAAGACCATCTGGTGACCCTATAAAACACGGGACTTTCACAGTCTGTACCATCCATATGCTTCCCAGACTTACACACAACTGACTTACACTTGATAGCATTATTTATGAAACCCTTCTTTAGTTTTTCAGCTTTACAGACAAGTACTACTGTACTTAAGCTCGTAAAATTTCCTTGTTTGATCTGAAGAAGAAGAGAGGGAGATGAAAGCTGAGAGAGAACCGAAGCATTTGCAAATGTGTGAAGGATGGAGTGGTGTGCTTTAGCGTGTTGAATTAAGCGTAGTTCAATTTTGACGTTATTCATCATTTGTTTCCTTGACAGCTTATTTCTCATTAATCTCCTTCTGGATTTAATGACTTTACAAAGTTTTTTTAAAATTGTTTGGGCTTGCAGGCGTTAGGGTCAAACTGGGTGTACCCAGTCAGATTTTCGGCAAGCTGTCGGAGGTATTTGGTTTTGTAATGCCTCAGCGCCGTTTGAACTTCTTGTAGCTAGACGCTTACAATGTGCACAACCCTTCCGCTGAGGGGACATTCCAAAAACATATTACTTGTATTATGAAGTCACCAACGAGTAGGTTAGATGTGGAGCATCGCTTCCGAATGACTTCCGCTCTAATCCCATCAGCTAGTAATGTCAACGGCTTAATGGTTGAAAGAAATCTGTGCGGCTGTCTATCTCTGGATCATTTCTAACAGCGAAAAATCATCTCATTCTTCGCCCATATAGCTCCTCTGACTGCATTCATTCCCCTGCCATCATCTTTATTGAACCCATTCCCATAAACTACACACTCCGCGTCCTTGCACACACTCGACAGGGATATAGCACCATAAATTAGTTTAAGAATGTGATGCAAGTTTTTGATCTCACATCGACCCTCACACAGCACATTGGTCCACACACTTGGTTTTCCGCATAAAACGGATCACTGTTTTTCTCTTTATCCGTTCCTCCAACTTTGATTCATCCTTACTTGCCGTAAACTTTGGTCCAAACTTGCTCACACTTGGCCCTTTTTTTCCCACTCTCACTCACTCTTCTTCTCTAACTTGTGAGTTATCTCAATCCCATCCTTTGCCATAAAGAAACTCGTGTGGTCCGATAGAAAAAAAAGTGCCTTGTTCAGCAAATGAGAGAGACAAAAGTGTACAGATCGGAAAATATGGTCACTTTAGCTAATGAAAAAAACTACATTAATGACGTGTTTTAAATTTTAATCACTTGCCCATTTAAGTCACAAGGTCAGTGGATATCTGCACACATAACAAACCGATAATCAATACTAAAAACCCTTCAGGCCGACACGTAGTAGTACAGTACATGAGTAACAGTCTACAACAATAACAACAACATCGCCTACGCAAGGGATCCTTCACCTTTAGGTAATAGAAAAAAAAATATGAAGCTAGCAGCTTTAAAAGGAAAACACATAAAGAGACAGAAGTCATGTCATAACTTGGGGGATTGATCAATGTTAGACTACATATTTGTGCATTATACTCTTGATGATGACGCTGATGATGACAGTCATAAAGGAAGGTTTCAAATGCTGCAAGGATGCAGTCATATTGCTGACACACAAACAAAGCATACTCAAGTTTAGATTACTCACAAAACTTTGGGAATGAAAAGGCGATGTGATCATTCTTAAGTTTAGAAGCAACTGTCAACTGCTTCATAATTAATGAGCTCCTATGAATGCGCACAACTGGCCTCAACGTGTCTAATTACACTTAATATGCACCGCTCCTTGCATTTACGCTTTACTATCGTCTCCATTCCCCGGCTCACCTTGAATTAAATCCATTGAGCCTCCTACCCATATAATAGATCGGTATAGTATAAGCAAGCTTGGCTCGAATCAACGTTTCAACTAGTAAACTGTATACAAAATGGTGCAAAAATATTAAAAATGACAACTCACCGCCACTCATGAGGAATGTAACCAGACCGGCAAGATTCTCCGCACTCCAAACATCTCCGCCCGATGTCACTCTTGAGTTTGACCGGCTTTAAAATTCACGTACATAAACACACACTAATCATAGCCAAACAACACAAATATCACCAGCACCGTTCCGGTACTATGGGAAGCACGTGTTTGTATTTATCATCATTATAGCAGCTGTAAATTGAAATACGAATCTTGGAGTGAACTTACCGGATTGTTGCTTCTGTCATCCTCACTTCTCTCGAAAGAATCACCGATTAGTGGTTTGTGATGCCCATTGTATTTTGCAAAGCTCTCCTGTTTCGCTTTCTGCTGCGAATTCTGCGATGAATTGAGAGCAATTGACGCAGACATCTTTCCACTAGATTCGGCACTGTCCAACTGATACATGTGAATTGTGTGTGCATGTGCGTGGATGTCCAAAATGAATAAACACCTCCACGACGACCACCTGTATGCTATACTACTCAGAATTGTACAACATGAAAAACACCTGAGAGGTTTGCAAGGTCTTCTGACTCTTGTGTATGGCCGTATGTTGCCAGAATTGGACAGAGAGAGAGAGAGATGAACGTGCTAGTTCGGTGACGTCATCAAAGTCCACAATGCAAATGTGACATGTGTAGACGGGACATAATGAAATCCAAAGATAGGAAAATTTTATTTTTAGCTAAAAAGCCACTTATCCCTTTCATCCCACAACATTGATTTTATCTTCACCAAGCATAAGCACAGAGACGCGGTCACACCAAATACACTTTTGAACACTTTTGTCACTTCACGACGACGACGACGACCATGTAAACGAAATGCCATAGGCCAACCAACACAAACACCACCAACACATTCCCACTGAAGAATTTAAATGATTTTAGACTCGGTTGTACAAAATTTTAAACTTGTTTTGGGAGCTTAAGTGTAGTCCATCAGTCTCTGAAAGTTAGAATGTAAAGAATGTCCATGTTATTATGTTGGATGGGAGACCGGTAATGGGAGCTTGAATGTGTGTGTGTCTGTTGTTATTCCTTCAATTTATGAGCCATGACTCAGTCCTAATAATTTTATGTGCCATGCTAATCCCTCCATGTGCCTGGCTGTGTGTATTGAAGATGAAAAGCTAATCTAAAGTATTCTCTCCTCCTGTTCCACAAGATAAGCAATTTTATTCTGGCTTCAAGGCATAATCAGCAATCATTTTTTTCCCTATCTCTCTCTCCCTCGCTGACTTTGCTTTAGTTAGTGCTAGTATGCTCCTGCATGCACAATGATGACGAGTATGTATATTGCTTCATGCATGCACTTACCATATAATTTGTAATGGAAAGGGATGATGAAGATGATGATGATGATGTTAGAGAGGATGAAGATGCTGTTGTGGTCTGAGCGATAAATGGATGAACTTCCTTTGGAAACGCTTCAAGATACAAAACGTGAGCAACACTACTGGCTGCATGGCTGAAGAAAATAAAACTTACTGGAGAGGGATGTCTGTAGTACTTACTTATATGCACGGCTTGCCTTTCTGTCGGCTTTCGTACTCAGTCAGAGGTTGGGAAAAAAGGCTCTTTTACGCTATGCATGAGGGATGAATGATGGGGAATATGTACACGAGGGTATTTTAACGGATGAGATGAGAAAGAGGAACGTGTGCGCTTCCAGATTGGCACTAAGTCGATTCATGGTCATCGTCATCATCAGTAAGAGTGTGTGAAGAAAAGTACTGGAAAGACTTGTTGTTCTGAGTGTTGCACGTAGCACGAAGAAGCTTTGAATGCCTCAAGCTTTTCTAAAGAATGTTTGACCTCTGGTCATTTCAGTGTGTTTGAACTTTACGAATAAGATCGAATTCAAATGTATAACTATTCCACCAAAAGTGGGCTGAGTTTTTAGTCATTTTTAACGCCTGTGATTTTATTATGATAAATGGTAATTGAATTTCCGCGTGGGACTCCTAATGAACTTGTTTGTGACGTGATGAAATTATTTAAATGCTTACATTACACTCACATAAACATGGACGCAATGTACACCCTCAATATACATAAATAGTCGCATGCTTTATTTGGTCCTATTCACGTATGGGTGTATAGCAAACAGAGCTGTCGTTTGTACTCACTGGGCGTAGGTCTTTTGTTGTTATTGCATTGTAACACCAGCAACAATCATGTATGGCTCCTTTATGTAACAAACTGACTGAAAGAACTTTTGCATTAGTTTAGACTCGAAAATTTAGTCTATTTGGTGAGATTAAATGATGTATGAATATTGCAAAGCCTTGAGCTTAAAGCAGATCAAGAGCTACTGAGGATGAGGTAGGATTGGATATTGTCAATGCAGTATTATCTTATAGCTGGAAGCATTAGGTCAGCACTGCAAATATTCCCTTTTGTCTCTGTGTTTGACAAAACCCTGACCTTGGCTTCTGTGTGCTTCATATATAGGAGCACGCTGTGAGAATCAAAGCCTTTGACATTTCAGTCACAGACTATGTCTACAGTCTGTAGCAGATTAGTAATGAACTACATACATTCAAGTCATTATAGAGGTCATGGAGGCAGCGATAAAGCCCATTAATTGTGGGATAATGGATTTGGCGCATGGATGATCAAAGATTGTTAAAGCGCAATCTAATATTGATACGTCAACTGCCGCGAAAATGGAAATCTGGTCATGGAAAATTAAATTGAGAGAGAGAGTTAAGCTGCACATATTTAAGTGGTTGCCTTTCAATGATTGATTTGATTACATTTAAGAATGCACTGCGTTCCTTTTAATTGCATTGGCAGTCAAACTAGATTAAATTGATTCCTTTAGATGGCACTGCTGAGATTTTTTGTCCATGTACCGACCAACGTAGTGTCATAATTTTCATGAGTTTTGGTGTTTCAGTGTAGTTTGAGTTTTGCTCAACAATGGTTACCAATTTTGTTAAAACGTAGTTTACTTCTGAATTTGTATATGTTTGACGCCGTTTTGACAAATTAAAATACAGCGATTGCTACTTTCTGAAGGTCCATACAACACTAAGTAATGAACTAGAGCATTAAAAAGAATGCCTTCTACCTGTGGTCACACCTTACGGAATGATCCGTCATTTCCCGATATGCCAATCATGCATCAACGATCCCTTAGTAGATTGACACGCTTCCAAACTTGAAGCTATACTCAACCTTACTCGCTAACCTATTCCTCCAACTGCAAGTAATTACAACAATAAGAAATGGGAACGTCTATAAAGATTGGAATGCAAATTAGTAAGATACATGGTTAGGAGGGCCATATGCCATCATCATGATTGTCAATCACCACCGCGACTCATGTAGTATGCGCCCCATGGAAACCCCATGGCTACCCTTACAGACGAAATGTTGTTGTTGTAGTATTTAACCTGGGTGGAACGACTAATAAAACTCACAATCCATTGTCATGGAATTACAACTATAAAAAAGCAAGATCCCGTTAGTTTATAAATAGCATCTTCTGCTCCTTGTTTCTCATTATCCACACGTAGACACATTTACTACTCCACACATGTACCATGCGTCCGTAATCTTGCGCGTAAATCATAAATATATATTTGTTGGACCGACCCCTCATCTTGTCTCATAGAAGATGCCAACTGTGAAACAATGCCAACTTTGCAGATCCATGTCAAAATGGTAACAATGCAATTATAAGACATAAATGAATGAATGCCTTATTATAATTATAATAATGCAGGTGTCAACCCTAAAGGAGTAACAGCAATCCAGGTCACTAGGAACAATACTCACGCCAAGCTCTCATCTCGTACAAAAGGAACAAACAAGTTCTTCTTTATTGAACAAATCGGTCAACGATTTTACAAAATACTTTGACAATATTATTGTATTGTAACAAAAATAAACATGATAAAAACAACTATAATTTTTAACAAAAATATTAAAGCAAACGAGGTATCAACCATTGCCATTTTCACAGCTCAATAAATTACAAGAATAATTTAAACTGGAATGTAACGTCATTTCTAACAAGAATATCACTGAAGGGATCGATCAATTTGAAGGGAAATAGTCTCAAATTTAACTCACAACGGACGAAGTTGGGGTATAAAAGTAGCAAAACTAAGTGCAAAATTTCAATTTTGGTCTAAGTTTGATCTGATTTGGTCTGCTTGTCGGAAGTACCAATTAAAACGACCAATAAATGAGTCGTATACTCAAGCTTTACATTATTACCAAGTGATTCTCATAAATTATAATTAAATAAATCGAAGCGTCATGTAAAAATGGCAAGAATCGTGTCGTTGTTGTAAGCTATACAACTAAATCGTCAAAATGTCCTGAGAAAGGAAAAAATGTCAGCTCGTTCGTCATATCGTCACCCTAAATATTAAGCGTCAGTCTTTATGTTGAAAAAAATGTATATTGCAAATGTTTGGAATGTCATTTTCTAAGGTCATCATCATCAAAGTTCAGTCAAGTTGAGCAAGTCAAGTTACCATTTGAACTCTGTGTGTAATGTCACTAAAGGATATGTACCCCTCTCTTATTAAATACTAACTAGCCTCTCGTCTCATTATATGTAAGGTCAAAAAAAAACAGTAGCATAGTGTTTGGGAACTTTGGGAAATTGATCCTAATTGAAAGCACATTTTGGAATGTATAAAAACAAATTAGAAATTACTTAGACAACACCCTGGAACAGCTTTAGAAAAACTTGTTTGAGCATTTGAATTTCTGGTTGCACTTGCTAATGCGGCTTCGCCCAGCAGACTCATCAAAGTAAGCATTCATAGCCCGATGAAGTCTCATGTTAGTGAAATACTTTTTACCATAAGTTTCCCACAGGATCTTGGCCTTTCCTTGGAACTTGTTAGGAGCTTGAGGCAACTTACAAATCATCCTCTCCAGACATTCTTCCGAATTGAGGACACGGTCTGAGATGGTGGACAAGTAGGTGCTGAACATTCCTTGTGGACCGTATTGTCTGGCCCCTCCACTTCCATCTCCTCCGGAACCACCCAAACTTGGCAGATTGGAGACAGTAATGATGGGGATCGGCAAAAAGAAAAGAAGAATTGGGATGGCAAGAAGAAGGGCAAGTCCAATAAGGAGAAGTGGTTTCAATGCAATCAGTCCTTTGGCAACTGCGAGAACGCCACCGAGACCACCAAGTCCTCCCAGACCTGCTAGACCGAAACCGTCACCAAGTCCGTCAAAGATGGATTCATCACCAGGACTGATTCCATGGGCAGGTCGGTTGGCAGCGGGGTAATGTTGGTAGTAGTAAGTGTACGAGTTTTCGTGGCCCTGAGGAGCTGCTGGGTATCCTCCGGTATTTCCTCCATGAACTCCGCCACTTGGTGGTCCGTACTGGAAAAGTCAAAATTTAGATCAATCAGTTAGCAAGTTTAATCACAAAAGGAAATCTTGCAGAGTTGTGCAGACTATGGAAGATCACGATTAGAAGAACAAGTATATAGTTACTCACCGAAGCATCAGGAGCTCCGTAGCTCGCCGCACTGGGATTAGAAGCAGCACCAGAGAAAGCCGAGGGTCCGAAACTCGGAGCTGCAAATCCACCACTCAGATCCTTCCCTTGATTGATGCTATTATAGTCAAAGGAGGTGTAGCTAGGTGCTGGAGCAACAGAAGCAGCCGGTGGAGCGTATCCACCACCATGATCCTTAGAATGTTTCGGGAGCTCTTGAGAAACTTTGTAGCCAGAGCTAGCGACTTGAGGCTCAAAACCCGGGGCTTTGTCAGCTAGTGCCAGGGAACAGAGTAAAGGTATGAGAAATGTGAGGGTACGTGCCATGATGACTTGGGTGATGTGCAAAGGCACTGTTTGTCTGTCTTTGGAAGAGCCTAGTTGATTTGGTTAGTGACTGTGAGTGAGTGGTTGCTGGTGATCTCGGTGGTTGGGCTTTATATAGTTGGAAGGGAGGTTGTTAAAAAATCAGGAATGAGGGCTCCCTGATTCCTATCAAAGGCAACAGTAACTACCGAAAGTTTACAACCCTCTTTCTCTCTCTCTCTGTCTGACTGACTGTGTGTGTGTATTTTTGGTACCTCGTAAAGGTTAATTGAATTCCCTTTTTTATGAAGATCAATGGCAGGAAGAAGAGATGTTGGAAGGAGGAACAGGAGAGTGATGTGATGATGATCCGGCATAAGTCAGACACAAAAGGTGGGTCAGTAGTTGGCTCTTCAACATGTCTCCCGCCCTCATCAATATTCTATAAGGACTTCTTTCCACGTAGTGTGAGCGTATCAGTCGGCTGTCATCATTCTATTATTGTTGCCAATCCCCGCAACTTTGGCTTCTCAGGACGACAGTCACCTGTGTGACACACACACACAAACACACACACGCCCCAGGGATAAGTAGGGCCATGATGTGGCATCCATCCTCACTATTAACAGTTCCGCATTGACCAAATTTAGTTCACTGATTACGACTGCGCTGCTTCGTATCTAGCATAATAGGGAGCAGAGCCATATCCAATGACCCCAACATTCAATGATTAATTCCAATGGAATTCGGAATCGTAATCACCATCATCAACAATTGACACACACTTTTGCGTGCCCAACTTGAAGCCCCGCCAAAAAAAATAAGCATTCAATTCACCGATGCGTGAGTAATTTCACCCGCTATATTATCAGCGTCTCTCATAGTGATCATCATCACACACATTTCTCCCTTCTGCCAGTCATCTTTTCTTCGGAACAAGCTATACTATAATTGTCACATACGTTAATCCACTGACCTCGATCATCTCTCTGTAGTTACATCCGTAAAATAAGAAAGGGAAATGCGGAACTAAAAGGACAAGAAGGGAGGCATAGAGACTTCATCCTGGTCGTTAAACTTAGTGCAGCAAGTTTAGCTGTGCTTTTGGTGCTGGGATCTGCTATTTGAGTATCTTTCTCCCTGTGTAATTATTCTTCCTATTGTTACCAATCCATAAAAACTTTGACATAAAAGTAAAAATAAATCCTCGCACTTTTACTATGACGTTCGTTTATAGCATATGTTTTGGGGGATTGGAAAGTGGGTATGTAGTATCTGTTGGCAGTTGTGAGTTGTTGTGGGAATGTGTCAGTCAATTGAATGTCGGAGAGCAGGTGAGGGTTTTTTGATTAACTAGGGAGTATTTTGTGCATTTATTTTCTTTTCATCTGCAGGGTTGCTGGTGGAGGCTGAGGTGAAGTCACTGTAGGCAGTGCAAGTGTATTTGGCACATTTGTTGGATTTTGAATCAGCGTCCATGTAGGCTCGCATTCCGCGGCGGAGAGGCTTGGAGAGGTATGATTCCATTTTGTTGTACACTCTGCAATATTTAAAATTATTATAATTTAAGTAAAATTTCAATAGAGTTCGAGACCGTGTTGAGTCACACATTGCATTGCTGCACCATTTAAAAATTTACAAGTTACGAGCACATGCTTAATGGCAGCAAGACCTCGTCGAATACTTGTACTCGCTCGTGGCTTGTTACCGAAATTGCAAATACAAAGGTAGCTGATGGCAAGGCTCATAGAATAACGTTTAGGCTCATAGAATAATGGTTATTCTAGGAGCCTTAGGTGATGGGCGATGGGCTGATGAGTGGAAGATGACGGTATACCGGTAGGCTCTTGGCAATATTGCCGGCAATCTTTCTCATCGTGTTTGCATTGCTGGGAACGTTTCAGCGCAAGTTTAAACTTTTGGCTTTGGTGTTGTTCCTCTAGATGGCAGACAATACCAGCTAGCACAATTCAAAAGCAGTTGACCTGACCTACTCAAGTAATTAAAGTACGTAGTTTCTTGCTTACTATGACTGTACTAAAGGGTTTTTAAAATAGACTGCCAATTGGCTAGTTTGAATCTCGTTCTGTAGTTTCAATTGAAAATTTAAGCTAAACCTAAGGTCGTATTCCAAATCAGTATCATGTTTGTATTTTAAAAGTTAGCAAACATGCAAGACTGCGTTAGCAGGCTTGCTATCACATTAAACTAAATGTATTGTCATTTACATCGTCGTAAAAATGGACAAATTTTCACATGGATCGTGAACTCAAATGGAGAATTACAAATCTCTTGTATTCTTCTACTATTTGTCATCATATTGAACGCACGAAAGGGATAACGATTTCAGCCGCTGAGTTAGTACACAATATCTAAATCTCTTGACTGGCGTGGAGCTTGCACAATTTTAGTAACTCGCGCTAAGTTAACTGACAAGCCGCTATAATAGTAATATTGCAAGATTCTGAAAATCTCTAAAAACTTTGTGAAAGATTTAACAAAACTCTTCATGTTTAAACCGTAAAAATTTCTCACCCTTGAATAATATTATCCACAGACGATCCTTTGCCACGTCGTCCAATCTCACACGAAATGCGCTCCACACATTTTTCACTCCCCAACACCTTCTGCACCGTCTGGACACCGCCGTAAAATCTCTCGGAAATGTATTCACCGACGCTGGATGTTTCCATTGAGCGACCTTGGGATGGAATGGTGATAACTGGAATTGGCAAGAAGAGCAAAAGAGGAAGCAAAAGAAGGAGGAGCAAAGGGAGGAATAGTGGCAACAGAAGGGGTTTGAATAACTTGAGTAGAGCAAGAAGTCCCAATCCACCCAAGCCTTTGAGTCCTTTGAGACCTAGTAACCCTGCTAGACCACCTAGTCCACCTCCGAAACTGTCGTCATCATCGTAACCTGTAAGTTTGTACCAGTTAGATATTTGTCAGATTTGGAGGCCACGAGAATGAAATGCTAATTTGTGATAGACATGAATTGACTTCGTCGTCGGTCAATTTCAGTTTCACATTCAAAGTACCTGTAGTATCGCCGCCCCATCCAGTCGCTACGGCTTGTGAAGCTTGAGCAGCTTGACCAGCCGGGTAGTGGTAATAATAATACGTCATAGACCCAGCAGGATTCGACCCAGAGGCCGCTTGTCCACCGGCATATCCTCCAGCAGCACTAGCTGGCACGCCATATGAAGAACTAGCAGCAGCAACGGGATTCCCACCAGTCGGTCCTACATTATTGTTGCTATTTGTGCTGCCCCCTACAGAGTAGCCTGCTTGATTAGCAGCATTCACATAGGAGTCCCTATTCTGTAAGTATGTCGCTTGACCATTTCTTGATATTGACGCATAGTTGGTCTGATGATTTTCGAGCTGATTGGTCTTTGTCATGTCAACAGATCCATTCCCAAGAACTCTATGCAAGAGGCAGAGCAGAAGCGCCGTTTGTATCTTCATTGTAATCTGCAAGATGCAAGGGGCAAAGAAATTAGTAATTGTCGATATAAAAAGTAACTGATACTTCACCAAGACACCATGCAGATTAGCATCAATCGCCCTTCAAAACCTCTCCAAACTTTCGCTATGAATCACTCCAATGGCATTGTTGGCATGGGATCTCTTGACACGAAGCAGATACTTTCTTCGGTGGAATAATAAGCCTTCTGAGGGTAACAATGGGATCGTGTGTATGTGGTGAAGAAGAGCCTACGGGAACGTTATCCATTGTCACTCCTCAAGTGTGAGTGTGCCCCACATATGAACACGTGCTGCTCATCTAATGTAATGTAAGCCGATGTTTTTCTCTGCACTAATTCAAGCTATTATTACCATCCCGCAGAGATTCCCTTTGTCCGTTTAATGCCGTCGTGGGGTTTGTATCATTGGCTTTACCGACTACAGTAATACTAACATCATCATCATCATTGTAATGACGATAATATTTTCAGGACAGCAAATCGGTCCGATAATGTCATTCATGTAAGTGTGTATGCAAGTCCCGTACTAAACCGCAGTCTATTTGTTAATGATTATGAGGATATTTTTGCTTTAATTATTCTTATCTCTTTAAGGTGTGGTGCTAGGAAAACAAAGGGAGATTTTTCAAAAATCTTTTTCGCTCCGTCATGTTCCTTTGTGGGACCCTGACGGAAAACCGCAGGTTGGGAGGAGATGAGAAGAAAGAATGGCAAGAGATGATATGCGTGTCTGAGAAGGAAGTTCCGACTTGATTTCTTTCTATTGGTAATGTGAGTTCAATTTTTGTGTGTGACACATTAAACCTCCTTTCCCTGACATGTCAACCTATCATGTTTCTCTCGCTCTTTGTTCCCACAGGAAGCTCTGTCTGGAGGGACGGCTTTTATGAGGAATTTTTACGAGGTCAGTAGGTGGCCATAAAGTTAAGACAAAGTGTTCCTACGTGACCGTGGAGAATATCCGAATCAAGATTCCAGTTTGAAGTCAATTTGAGCTGGTCCCACTGGGTTTAAATGCAAATTGTAATGTGTTTCAAAGGGCGTAGTTCCAAATTTCTGGCTGATCTACAGTGGGTTCTAGATAGAAATTACAAATATCGCCTGCTAGACAATTTAGTTACTACTTATGGCTTACAGGGATGACTAAGTTGTGGTGGTGTGGTATTAAGTATTACACAATAATTCCAGGTGGCGTCAAAGTAACAGCCACTCAAATGATACCAAAATTTGTAAAATATATCAAAGTTACCCGAAGAAAGACTTCGAAATTCAAGAAAGAAATTCAAAATAACTCAAATAGTTAATCGTACCTGTTTGCAATCCCGTGAGAATCCAAGTAATGAGTGCAATCAGAAGTCACAGTTGCCCCACATGCACACAAAAATTCAACAATCTTTAAGTCAGTAGCACAAAGTATAAGAACCGGGGAGGGTATCACACGGATGAGCGTCAAAGACAGAATGAGGCTCGATTTAACAAATGTAAGCTATTTATACATGGGAAGATGTTGTTATTATTATAATTTTTTAAGGAGTCATTTGTAATCCTCTGGTTACAGGATCCTCTTGAGTAGGTCCACTCGAAGACTCCTAACTCGTGAGGACGGTGGTGCTTGTGGTAGTCCCTGCGGGCGGGTGGTTGTTAAAGACAAACCTGCCAGCTAAATTTAACATGTCGCCCATGAATCACTCTCTGCATGACTTGAGGGGGGGAAGAATTAGGCTCTCAAGTGGTCCCGGAAATAGTAAAGGCGGCGACGAAGATGACGATGATGCTTCTTTACCCTGTCTGTTATAAATGACATTATTATTATTGTCTAAGGTGTGAATCGCTATGTACACCCATTGGCCATAAATTGCTCGAAAACCCCTTGATGCTCTTTTTTTGTCCTGTCAACTGACTGAAAACTGGGTCGTGTTACTCCCGTAGTCTTTTCGCACATGGAATAATAGCACTCACTTTTTACTATTGAACTTGAACTTGTTGATGAAAACGAGATCACACGCACCGTGACCATACCAAAACTGGTGGAAGTATTCAATCCTTTATTCTCTATAGAATTATAAACTCTGCAGCAGACTTTCGACTTCTTTTTCAATTAAATGGATTCATGTGTGTGGATTTTCGCTACACTACATTTGTTTGCCTATGGGACTGAAGGATGCATGCTGGGTCGTTTGTCATCAAAGCGGTCTTTCAGGATCCGCTTCAGCCTTTGTATTTCCATGGTTTCCAAACTTAAGGCAAATGGTATCAAACGAAGTCAATAAAAGTAACATTCACAAGTTCAGAATGGCCAGGGTGAGAGGAGATGCTCACCCAGCATTATGTCTGCCATTGCAAAGCCTGACTTTCCTGGCCACTTTCACAAGTTCAATGTTAAAGAATGCCGTGCCAGATGTTCAGTACGCCACAATGGCTTTGACTAATTTCAGAACTGCAAATTCTAATTATTAGCTCGAAAAGTAAACAATATTAAAGTTACAACAAAAAGTATTTGTGTCATGCTGTGTGGAATGAATTTTAATTGATTTTGTTTCGTTTTACTATTGCAATTTCCATCAAGAAAGCATGAAATTGACCTTTTGTGTCGCAGCTTACACACCTGGTGTGCTCAAGCTGAGCTAGCTTAGATGCAGAAATGGATTTCAGTGAAGTACACTGCACTGCACGGGTAAAGCTGAGCTGAATTGACATGGAATGGAAAGCGAGGCATATCCAATGGAGTTGATATGGATCTTGACTCCTTTTGAATAACCATGGCTAATTAATTTGGTTCATGAGGTCATGTTCTTTGGAGTTTTGCTACTCAGGTGCCAATGGAAACTGTCATATGGTCAGTGAACAACCCTGTTCCCTTGGTCAAATCCTTTGAGAGATGAATTAAAAATGATTATGAATGGTTACACACTACAATGCTCTCATGAATCTTTGACTGACCAAATAATAATCGTAACAATACAGCACATGTGCCGGAGTCAGTGGGTATCGTTTCAATTGGCAAGTGCGTGTCTTCTTCTATTCATGTCAAGTGTCAAATGTTTCTGAGCCGTCGTCTCGAGTCTTTTGTAATGAAAATCAGGTCTTTAGACTACACGTCCCACACAAATACTTTCAGCCCGGAGATGGGAAATGGATAAAAAAAAAATGACGATTAAAAAGCCACAGGAATGTGCGTCTTAATTGAGTGTACCTACAGTGATAAGTAGGGTAGTGGTGGTGGGTAAAGTTATTAAATGGTCAAATCCGCTAGCCATTGTCCATCCAGTCATCCATCATCTATTTTTATCATCTCCCCATCGTCTCATCTTTCATTTTAAATACACAGTGTGTACATTGTGTACATTGCAATTGGATCAGTTGTGTACAGTCGGTCCTTTCCCTCCAAGTATTTTTTGCCATTCTTAAAATAGTCACCCTCTAGCAGTTGAAATGACCACAAAAACAACACAGTGCGAATGTATGCAATGTAAAAAAATCGATCATAAATTATTTACAGACCACTTGACTGTCGATAGGGTCTTTTCTCAACGTCCCTATCACCTCAAGCCGGCGGCTGACTCTTTTGAAATTAATTGTCCTTTACAAACACAAGACCATAACATACTTATAGTGGGAACCATAACAGCTCTCCAACGAATTCAAAGGAAACTGTCTACTGCCTGCAGCCTACAGGATGACAATCAGGTGCGGAGTTTATAAAACATTAAGAAAAAGAAGGCTATTACGTTTAGCCACGTCTCATTCGCACAAAGTTCGCCGCTTGTTCAATTTTTGCACAGCATGAACATCAAATGAGAAGTTTAAGGAGACAATTTATTATTAGTTTTATATTCATAGAGACAAAGAAACAATGTCCCCCCATTTATCCTTCATAAGAACTCACTTAAGGTAGATTATATCCGACGAAATACCGACCAACAGTTCTGCAATAAGCACAGAAAAACAAATGGGAGTACAATGCAGTGAAAAGAGTGATAAACTACTTAATGAGTACGATGTTACTTACTCCGGCTTACAGTACTCTCCGAAAAGAAGTCTTAGATTACAACAACTTGGATCGGTTACAAAATTTAATCCAGATATACAGACACAAACGGTTGCATCTGAATGAGTTGCTGGGTCACCCAATGTGATTGACAGCCCAAAGTACTCATACGCACGTCTATGGCTACAGCCTATGGCAACAACAGAGATTGACATGAGATATTTTACTCGTTACAGTTGTAATTTTCTACAAAAACCAACCGATGGGCTGGAAAAAGCACCCAGGCTGCGGGTGGTAGCCTCCATTTATATAGAAATCAACGTGTCCGATTGCCATTGGCAACCCATTAGTTGCTGAGGTTGTATGGTACGCGTCAGTAAATTCCGCATCCGATGGTTGAATCCGCCGAGCGAGCAACCCCGTGTAGAATTCGGGCGCTCCAGCGTCAAGTGCTGTGAACATGTAAAATGTAAGCTTGACACAGTAACACATTTTATATGCCATTTGAACACATGAGAAAATTGACTACAAATGTCTCCATTAGCATCTGTGGACAACCACTCACCAGTAATCCGCCCAACTTTTGTCCCCTTTGAACCATTGACGAGATACCCAGCCCAACCAGCAGCATGGACACCAAGACTGAACCCGACCAGATGAACTAAATTTATTTCAAGTCCATACGTCTCATTGATCCAGATGACAAAGTCGGCGATACGCTGGCCTGCACGCTCCACATTTGCCACTGCGAATGGGTAGAAAAAGGTGGATAGCTGTCCACCAACTGGTGATACCAGCTTGCCCCAGTCCACCGAAATTATGTTCCATTCTTTTTCTGCATATTTTTTCAAGTATTCTGAGGAACCATTAAGAAAAATTCAAGTAATACTGAAGGTTGAAAAATTTCAGGGAAAAAATCAGATGGTATAGTTTGTTTGACTTTACTGCGATTCTGTGTTACCATCTTTTAAGTATTTGGAGAAGCCACTATTCCCCAGGCCATTTGTGTTGAAACCATGAATGCAGATCTTAGTTGGTTTGGAGGGATTGAATGCGGATGAAGTCAAAGACTCTAGATCTTGGTAGATTATCTCTTCTGGTTGGTTAGTGTGGCTAAATAAGTGGACACCGTGGAATTAAGGGTAGCAAGAGGAGGAAATAGTGAAAGCTGCCTGTTTAGAAGTACCTTGGCAGGGAAAACAGGAAGAATCGAATGTCGTCAATGTCTGTTGAGACAGTGCCAATGTCTGGAAACTCGGCCAAATCTCCTTCCGATGCACTTGCACTGATTGCTATGTCGGTGCAGATCAAAAATCAGTGTTTGTAATTTGACAACCAAGTAGGTTTATCATGCTCACCAGTCTGTCCCTTGCCAATCCCAATAGCCATCATAGACAAGGCCAGTAATGTTGATCTCAATATATCACACTCCATCCTAAGCTTGCTTTCTCTTAGTTTGGTTGTTTTATTATTTTGTTTAAGATTGAAGGTTTGAAAGCGTTTTGTGTCTCATGGGCTCTCACTATACGTACTTCCACGATCTGCGACCAACCTGTCAATCCCATGGACAAAGTTTTCCACTGTGCTATTAGTTATTTCCCATCCTACAAATGCTGCCATTACAATGATTTCAGTCCAACAGCGGCTGTCTTTTGCAACCGGTCTCGCTGGTTCAGATTGCTGATAGATTGGAGTATGCTAATGCAGTTTTGTTTTTCTAAGTCAGGTGTCTGCAATGCGATGTAGTAAATCTACACGGCGTATTATATGCAGTTGTAGTAATATGAAATATCTTTTATAATCGATCCAACAAATGGATGGGGGATTGCACTGAAATATCAACAACTGTGGCCGTAAACATTGCAAGCTTGTTGGTTACTGCAGCTTTGGTCAAGTTTTGAGACTTTTATCACTTCCGCGTCGCCGATAGATAAATCTGTAGATCGATGTCATTTTTCAAATTTAGTTGTAAACATTGTTTGTGACGCACGTCAGGGTGTAGTAGACAACGTGTCCTTTTATCTTAAATAAATTATAGCCCTCCAGTAATTGCTTTTTCTAACTGTAAAATGATGGTGCTTGACGCCACTTTGGTGTAGGCACAGAGGACGTATGACCCGACTTCACAGGTTCGTTTTGGCGACAATTTACTTAACTTCTGGATCTCGCCACTGAATTGATGTTGAGGCTTTAGCTTTACGCCTGAACAATTACTAGCTCCGTCTGACTAATGCAAATACATTCACGTACCAAAAATTCATGTCAACGAGAAATGCAAAGTCCTCTCCTTAAGAATCAGCAAGTCGGCCAAAAACCATGCCATATGCAATTAATAATTTGGATGTAGGGCTCTAAACCACAGGCATTTGATTGGAAAACTACGAAATAAATTAGCAACCACGCATTGTACGTATCAAGGTAGTAAGTCAATGGTACTTTAATGCGTAATTTGCGGAAACCAATTATTAACGTTAGTTTTATTTTCAAACAAGTTAACTCATAAAATCATCATTTTCTCTTCCCCTTCTTCTTCCCACCGGCTCTTTTATCCTCTTGAGGCACAGCATCAGGTGGCAAGGAATGACCAGTTTTTTCTAGATGCTTGAATAATTTAGAACGACTGTCAAAATGTTCTCTACAACGACCACATTGATGTGACCCTTTAGAAGATTGAGCAGATGGGTCTGTAATGGCTTCTGGTTCTGGTACCTCACACGGAACATCCTCAACTACATTAGGAGTAACTGTAGTTCCTTTCTTAGCCCTTCTACGTTTCTTCTCCTTAGCACCTTTTTTGGGTGAATCGAACTGATCGTCTTCAGAGTCTAACTTCACTGGTTCGGGTGCAAAATTCACTTGTGATGCTTTCTTCTTCCTTGCTGCTTTTGTAGTCCTTAAACTAGGACTGTCGTCTTCACTATCTGAATCTATCGTTACAGTTTTCAGCTTTAATTTAGTTAGCTTTGTAGCTAATTGCTCAGGATCACTTATGTCACTCTCTGAGGATTCATCTTCAGGCTGCGGAGATTGATGACCATTATTACTAGTGGGAGCGGGATCACATATTTCAGAACTATTGTATCCATTTTTCGTTGAGTCTTCATTCTTCACAATTCCAGTGTCATTGTCTGAACCGTCAGTTACATTTTCTACTTCGTCTTCTTGGTCATTTTCTGAGGACGCAACAATATCATTCTCCTCTGCCCACTTTTCCAGCTGTGCCAAATGTTTCTTAGACTTCTCATGGTTTCTCAAACTACAAAGAAACGTGATGTTAGCACACCGTCATGTTGCAACAGGATGAAGAACTTACGCTTTGGCCGTCCGGAAAGCCTTTTGACACGGATGGCAGTACTCCATCATCTGTTCCTCCTCACTCTCGTACGAATCTTCGCCTTCGTTGAACTCGTCCGCCATCCATGACTCCAGTTGCTATAACAAGATCCCAAATTAGTCCATTCACGCAATCAAAAACCGAATTTCGACCTACCTCAAGCTGTTCCAGATTCTCTTCAGTAAGTCGTGGCTTTGTAATCTTGGCCTCTTCATACAATTTCTTCCGCTCACTCAGTCGCTTTGCTTTATCTTCCGCCTGCTTCTTGAGCAATGCCTCTTCCTTCTCTTTCAGAATTCTTTCTTGCTCCACTTTCCAAGCTTGCACACGTTTGTCCTTCCGTTTAACAAAATCAACCAACGCACGAACCTTCTGGTTCCAAACTTGTCGGGCTTTCTGGCGGAATTTCTTGTTTTCTTTGTCCATTAATCGGGCCACCTATAAGAATCATTTAATGAATTAATTGAACACAAGTTATTTAATGTACTGCAGTGACTTACCCTTCTATTCCCAGCTCGCCGAGAATCATACTCATCCACCCATCCGAAATCCTGATGTGTACAGTAAGCTTCCCAGTAAGCGTAAAAAGGTCCAACAACCTGCAACAGTTCAGAAAGTTTCAAAATGTTCACTGTAAATTCATTGAAAACTTCAGAAATCCAACTCACATCATCATAACCACTGAGCGAGTCTCCAAAACTCGGTATCTCTTCATCACTATCACTCAAACCGGCTTCAACTTCTTCACGAGTTAGTTTACCAAACAGCTCCCTACAATAACACATTCATAATCACTTTCAATTTTGTATAAAACTCCTCGAATGCAAAAATCAACAGTATGCGTACCTATAAACGGAATAAAAACCTTCTTCATCATCACCAAAACCTTTATAACAAGCTGATGTCATGAAGGGGAAGATGTCGATAATATCCTCTTCAGTTTCTCCATCAAGACCTGTAATACAAAATCTCCTTTACAAATCTAGACAACTGGCACCACACAAATACTAAAATGAGCCTTAATTTCTTAAATACCCTTACCCTTCAGAATAGCAGTTCGATGCTGATCATACCAAGCCCTTTCCTGAGGGTTGCTAAGGGTTTCATACGCTTGTTGTAAAGCTTGAAATTCTATCTTTGCTTCCTCCATACGGTCAGGATTTTTATCTGCACAAACAAAACAGTTTCAACAATAAATTTAACATCAACAAAGCACATTTATTAACTTCGCATCACCAAAGGCCATTTACGAGTTGCTCAGCATCATCAAAACAAATCTAAATTCCTTCATTCATTGGAAAATTATTTCTCCAAACTCACCTGGATGCATCTGAAGAGCCAGCTTCCTAAATGATTTCTTAATTTCATCGTCAGTAGCATTTCGCTCGACCCCCAGGACCTCATAGTGACACTTGGCCAATGCGGGCATTTTGATGAGTTGCTGGTCAACAGGTCAACTCCTGAACTATGGAAAAAAATTGGGGCCTCACTAGCGGCTCCAAATATTGATGAAATCTTCAAGAAATGATGGCGAAACTTTAATTTCTGATAATTAGCAACAAAATTTAGCAGAACGACACGTTTTTCGTCGTCGTGCCTCAAGACAATTGACGAATTTCCCGCTGTGGAAGATCCTTGATCGATTCCCGGCCCATTTCAAGCACCTGAAAAAAATTATCTTCATCGTCATCACAACAACAACAAAATGTAAACATTTCATTTCAAAAGGTCAGACAGTTCGACGACATAAAGTGAATTTTAGTAAGTCTCGTGGAAGGCAGTTTGCATAGGAATATTTAGAAAGACTTGAGGCGTCACGCCGTAAAACGTCATGTTGACGTCATCGTTGGATTTTAAATGCTATCGACCCTAAAGAATCCCAGTTATTAATTTGAGTGTAATAATAAGTGATAAGATAAAAAGGCTGTGGATGTGAAAACATTCAATGGATGGCTGGAAATTGCTCTCAATTTGATTAGCGACCAAAAAGTGGCCAGGCCGACATACATCCCCGTTCCCCATAATAATAGTGGAATCTGCACTATTTTCATAGTCCAAGGTAAGAGTGTTCTAGTGAGCTTTTGCTGCTGTTATAAATAACAGGAAGGATGAGTCATTCTAGAGCCTTGAACACAAATGCAGGCAGCAGGTGGATGAGGAAAGTTGCCAACTAGTACTAATTTGCATTTGCATGTATTATTTTAAGGAACCGCCGGGAGATTGGAATCGAATTCGGACTACAAGAGTGAAGGCCTGAAAAATTACTGTTGGATGTCGAAATGGAGATCGGGATGAAAGGAGGGGATTGGGAATGTAAAAGGATTTTGGGGAAGGGGAGCTATGGGATTGTTGGATTGTGGGAGAACAGTGAAACTAAAGAGAGGATTGGTAAGTTTGATTTTTAGAGCTTGGTTGCAAAAAGCTTGTTGGTAACTTTAGAACTTGATGTAGTAAATTTGTTGAAGCTTGATAATGTAACTTGGAATTCTTGTGGTTTTTGTAGCCATCAAGAAGTTTGAAGTTCAGGCACATCCTCCACCATCTGAGAAAGTTCTAGCTGACCTTCAACTTCGATACCGAGAGGAAGTTAGCTTGATGTACAACAAAATTGACAATGCTCACATTGTTGCTACAGTAACGGTCCCAGCTGAGCTTGTAAATCAAGTTGCAAGTGATTTGCAAGACGGCTATGAGCCTGTGGCTCAATCAGGTGGTCCTTTGCCACTACTAGGGATGGAGTTCTGCTCGGGTGGAGACCTTCGACAGGTTTTGAGAAGGCCTGAGAATTTGAACGGGCTGCAAGAGAAAGATATTCGGAGGGTCTTGGCTCACATTTCCAATGCAATTTCCTATCTACATGAAAATGACATTGTTCATCGGGATATCAAGCCGGAGAATATTGTGATTCAGTGCAATGGACCAGAGGTAGTGATGCTAATATTGCTAATGTCATGTCAATAGAACAGAGGGTTTAACTGTTCGTTGTTTTTTCAGGTTAATTACAAACTGAGCGACTTGGGCTTTGCTAAGGATTTGTCTGGCAATGAAAGTATGTGCTCCACTATTCTTGGAACGTTGCCTTACCTCGCACCTGAGATTTATTTTGGAGACAAGTAAGTTACCATGGCGATTGTGTAGTATGAACTGATGGCATTCATGTAATATTATTATTATTCGTATATAGGTACGACAGGACAGTAGACTACTGGAGCTTTGGTCTCATTACATTCGAACTGATGTGTGGCATGCGTCCATTTCTTCCCGGCGAATCTCCTGCTGTTTGGTAGGACTTAAAACTCATCGAATTCAGTCCATTATGAAGTGGTTTATATTATTATCAAGTCCATGATTCCCTTTTGTAACTCAAGGATCCCACTGGCAAAGAAAAAAGATAAAGATGTCATTGCAATTTATCGAAATGAAGAAGGCAGCGTTG
This sequence comes from Deuterosminthurus bicinctus, assembly GCA_034698825.1. Classification (NCBI taxonomy): domain Eukaryota; kingdom Metazoa; phylum Arthropoda; class Collembola; order Symphypleona; family Bourletiellidae; genus Deuterosminthurus; species Deuterosminthurus bicinctus. The sequence goes on along the minus strand of JAQIWI010000674.1, from coordinate 1,388 downwards.
AATACTCAAAGGATGTTCCTTACAATACGCACCTATCGCAGTAAGTTTATTGTAGTAGGAATCTGTATGGCAAACTTTGATGACAACCTTTGAATTTACTGAGTCAATATCATTGCAGATTGTTCCGCAAATGTCTCGTCGCCTGGCTCCCATCAATGCTCCAATTGGAACCTAGTCGTCGTGGTAAATATGTCCTTACAAGTGAGCAAGGGAAATCCAGCTCAGGGGACGCAAACGCGCTTACAAGACTCCGAAATATGTTGAACACGAAATTCTTGGAGATTAGAGCCTTTTCAGATCGTCTCGTTTACGCAATCGGACGCACTATTAAAATATCTGAAGTTCAGAAATGCATTGCAAGGGATACGGGGGTCGCAGAGAGTAATCAGTTGATTCTAACTGCTGATGGAGATAAATTGTCTTCGGATGAATTAGCCATTAAGTACCTTGAGGTAAAGTCAACTGCTCTCAACTATTTTAGTCCGTCTCTAATCTGGTTGAGACCTGCCCTGTATTCACTTAGCAAAGATGTTGTGTGATGAAGTGTAATTGTTGCAATTCTAATCATTATTGCGTAATTTTGGTATCGTAGGCAAACAAAGACTTGTACCTACTGCCAAAGTCTGTCAGTGAAATCAGTTCAAAGATCAAACTATCCAAGCTTCTCACATCCTTCCTCTCATCCGAATGGAAGGCTTCTAGAGACATTGGGAAAAATCGAATGATTTGGGTCTCCGCCATCTACTTTGTTCAGCGTCATCTTCAGCGAATGGAAAGCCTTACAAGTGCATCTGATGCATTAAGGTCAGTGACATTTTTGTGGTGGCTTTGATCATATTTTAAATAAAATGTAATTTACTGCAGATTGTATCATGAGAAGACATGCCTCTACCAGCTCAATAAACTCGACCAAAATATCGAGAAGGCATGGCACAGCCTACAGAATCTGATTGAATTAGAAGAGAAGCTCGTGATGGTGGAAGCGAGACACGAGTTGCCAAATGTCGAAGCTGCTGAACCAACAACCGAGATTAGGAATGAGAGTGAAGAATTGCGAAGGGCTTCCAAAGAAATATTGAGCAGCTGTTCGGCAGATCTGCAATTGGAAAAACTTCAGATTCAACAACTCAGGGACCTGTATGTTCAAAATTATGTACTCAGGGATGGCAAACTCTTTTAATGTTGGTTTTGGTCTCAGATACTACAAAGTTTTGAGGTTGTACGACACGTGGAGAAATCCTGATACAGAGAGCACGGCACTTCAATCAATGGAGCTCCTAGTTCGCTTTATTTGCGAATTTGTTAAGCACCGGCAAACAATTATCACTGCTGCGTCGGCCAATATCAAGTAAGATGCATCTGAAATTTAAATTCAAGTTCAGTTGAAG
>JAQIWI010000673.1:0-24940 GCA_034698825.1 Deuterosminthurus bicinctus | reverse complement strand
TTTCCAGAACATACTCGCCTTGAACCCGAAGATCAAGCCTTATGCCTCATTGAAGCCATCCGCGGAGACCAAGGACAGTAAGAAGCATTGGAAACGAAATGCTGACAAGAAATGCAGCGTAATGTGCTCACTATTATACTCAAGCTTTGAAGCCTTACATTAAAATGTTAGTGAGAATGTTTAACAACAATTATTCCTGTTGGACCCACAGACTTGTGGTCCTTTGTACAACAACTTTGAGGATGTGAAGCATACAACTCTGAGCGAAAGAGGAGCCCTGAAGGAGGCGAATAGATGCTTGAAATGTGCGGATGCTCCTTGCCAAAAGTCTTGTCCTACTCAACTGGACATAAAAAGCTTCATCTCCTCCATTGCCACCAAGGTGACAAATCTTGACTCTCGGTCATTTTTACATGGAACCTATGTGTAGCTATAGAGACAAACTTAAACTACTTTTACATAAATCCATAACGTATAGAACTACTATGGAGCAGCCAAAATGATATTTTCTGACAATCCTTTGGGTATAACATGCGGGATGGTGTGCCCCACGAGCGACCTCTGTGTTGGCTCATGCAATCTTTACGCTACTGAAGAGGGGCCAATAAACATTGGTGGACTTCAGCAATTTGCAACTGAGGTAACGGGGATATCAAAAACTGGTCAAATCCCCTCTCAGACCTGTCTGATTTTTTACGTTTGTACAACAGATTTTCATGAAAATGGGAATCCCACAAATCCGACCACCGAGTACACCAGCAGACCTCCCTACAAGCTATGACTCCAAGATTGCTCTCATTGGCTGTGGTCCTGCATCCATTTCTTGCGCAACTTTCTTGGGACGTTTGGGCTACAATAATTTGACAATCTTCGAAAAGCAGGAGTTCATTGGTGGACTTAGCTCTGCAGAAATCCCTCAGTACCGATTGCCCATCGATGTAGTCCACTTTGAGATCGAATTGATGAAGGATCTTGGGGTTAAGATACAAACTGGACGAGCCCTAACTGATTCGGACATCACCATCCAAGTAACGCTACTGACGGCTTATGATTTTTGGCTATCTTGTTCACACTGAATGTTTTCTACCGTAGGGACTCAGGAATGAGGGATACAAGAGTGTCTTTGTTGGTATTGGGCTACCAAATCCGAAACAATTTTCTGTTTTCGAGGGCCTTACTCAAAGTCACGGCTTTTATACTTCAAAGGATTTCTTGCCTAAGGTCTCGGCTGCTAGTAAACCCGGTGAGTGCGTTTATTGTTGACCATAATGGAACAACTTTGACATAATTCTGGACGGTGGTTTTAGGCATGTGCAACTGTCCATCCAAGGCACTACCAGCTCTGACTGGCACTGTGATTGTTCTTGGTGCCGGAGACACGGCGTTTGACTGCGCCACCTCCGCACTTCGATGTGGCGCAGCTCGCGTATTCGTTGTTTTCCGCAAAGGTTTCTCAAATATCCGGGCTGTGCCTGAGGAAGTACGATCAACTCAAATGCTCTTTGTCTCCTCAATGAACTGGATAAATTAACTTCTCACTTGAACCTAAATTAGATGGAGCTCGCCCGGGAGGAAAAATGTGAATTCCTCCCGTTTTTGTCGCCCAAGGCAGTCAACACGGACAATGGAAGGATCGTTTCTATGGAATTCTACCGAAATGAACAAGATGAGAATGGAGAATGGATCGAAGACAAAGATCAAACGATGAAACTGAAAGCTAGCTACATTATTTGTGCTTTCGGATCCGGCTTGTCAGATCCAAACGGTACGGCAAGGTCAAGGTGGACTACATGGAAATCATTTCTATTTTTTTTTTATATCTAGTGCTGTCCGCCCTTGCACCTCTCAGGTTGAAAAGCAGTGGCTTGCCTGAGGTGAATGTGAGTACGATGGAGACTAGCGAACCAGATGTTTTCTGCGGCGGTGATATAGCAGGAGTGGCGGAGACAACGGTTGAAGCCGTCAACGATGGGAAAACTGCGGCCTGGAGCATTCACAAATACATTCAAGTAGTTCTCTAAAAGTAGCAACTCGCCATTAAAAGACCTTACAAGCAAATATAATTCAATGTATTCTCAGGAAACAAGTGGACAGGATACCCCGGCAACACCATCGCTTCCGAAGTTCCACACTCCTATCGATCTAGTGGATATCTCTATTGAAATGTGTGGAATGAAATTCGAGAACCCTTTCGGACTTGCATCTGCACCACCATGTACAACCAGTCCTATGATACGCCGAGCTTTCGAGTCAGGATGGGGATTTGTGATTACAAAAACTTTCTCTCTTGACAAGGTTCGCCATTTATTGAAAACTCTTATGGATCAAGTCACTTATATTTTTACGTTGTGACAAACTACAGGATATTGTGACCAACGTATCACCAAGAATTATCAGAGGTCAGACATCCGGTCACACCTTCGGGCCAGGTCAAGGATCATTCTTAAATATTGAGCTGATTTCTGAGAAAACGGCCGCTTACTGGTGTAAGAGTGTCCGAGAACTTAAGGACGACTTTCCCGAGAAGGTGAACTAATGTCATTTATAGTTGTTGAAGGCAATTCACGTGTGCTCAATTACTCTTCTGCAGATTATTGTGGCCAGTATCATGTGCTCGTACAACTCCCAAGATTGGAAAGAACTGGCCAAGATGGCCGAAGCAGCTGGTTCGGATGCTTTAGAACTCAATCTTTCATGCCCTCACGGAATGGGTGAGCGAGGGATGGGCTTGGCTTGCGGACAAGATCCGGAGCTTGTTCGAAATATCTGTCGATGGGTTCGAGAAGCAGTCAAGATTCCATTTTTTGCTAAGCTCACTCCAAATGTGACCAACATTGTTGACATTGCTACAGCAGCTTATGAAGGTAATTATTACTTCCAGCTCTACAAAGGAAATAGATTGGGGCATTAGTTGCAGTAATCATGACACGGTTTTTCAGGGAAGGCTGACGGTGTAACGGCTACTAACACCGTGTCGGGATTAATGGGACTTCGAGGAGATGGGAGTCCATGGCCGGGAGTAGGTGGCGAGAAACGAACAACTTACGGCGGTGTGTCTGGAAACGCCATCCGTCCTATTGCACTCAAAGCTGTCTCAGCCATCGCTAGAGCATTGCCAGGCTTCCCTATCATGGCTACCGGCGGTATAGACTCCGCTGATGCTGCTTTGCAATTCGTGCATGCGGGAGCCAGTGTGGTGCAGGTGAGACTTCAAGAACTAACTCCTTCAGACTGCAAGAAAAAAAACTCATTGAGGCTTGATTCAAGGAGTTCCCTTGTGTATTTGTTATCACAATTGCTATCGTTTGGAATAGGTGTGCAGTGCAGTGCAAAACCAAGACTTCACTGTGATTGACGACTACATTACCGGACTACAGGCCTTGGTTTACTTAGAGAGTCTGGGACTAAAAGGATGGGATGGTCAATCACCACCTACTCCGAGGCACCAGAAGGGCAAGATTGTCACAGCAGCTGGAGTAACTGACCGAGTAGGGAAAACTACAGTGGACAACAATTTCTGCAAGTTCTGACTTTTTATTCTTGACCTGATTTATGTAGCACCTGCCCTCATTTGGTCCATACTTGAAGGAGCGAGAGCGAATCATCGCAGAAGAAAAGAAACTTTTGGCTCAGGAAAGCATTAGCAAAGAGATTCAGAGAGATATAGCACAGCCGAGTGGGTCCGTGAAGAAACTTCAAGATTTCGTTGCCAAGTCAATTGGGATGATCGGTGCTTATAGCGAGTTGAATCAGAAAGAACAAGTGGTGGCTTTGATCGATGAAGTAAGCATTTATTTGAGTAACTTCGTCAACTGTTCAACTTATAACGATTTCCGTTCGCTAGCTAACATAGCTTCGTATTCACAAGTAAAAAAATTAATGTTGAATTGATCAGGAAATGTGCATCAATTGCGGAAAATGCTACATGACCTGCAACGATTCTGGTTACCAAGCTATTCAATTTGACCCAGAGACGCATCTGACACATGTAACTGATGACTGTACAGGATGCACTCTCTGTGTCTCAGTTTGTCCGATTATTGACTGTATCACGTGAGTACTGGAACACTATTACACAGTACTATTCTAAGGCACAGAAATGATTTGTTGATTTCACTTTTCAAACAGGATGGTCCCTCGTCAAATTCCTTACATTCCGAAGCGAGGAATCCCACTTGGACAGTCTGCATAAAGTCATAATTCTGCCACGAGAAATCCCTATCTAATAAAATTATAAAATATACAATATCATCCAACGATTACAACTTTTCCCAACAAGATTCAATTCGACCAGCTGGAACTCAAACTCTGAGAGCACATAGGAGTATAAACACAATTTTCTTGACAGACGGGATTCGTTAATCCACATCCTACGCTTCTGAACACAAAAGAAGTACACATTTATATTTGATTCTATACTGAGTTTCCAGCGGCTGCGATCGCAATATATTCAGATTCTTATGCTTGTAGCTAGAAAATTATACATACTTAATTAATACTGCAACAATACGATTGCTCCGGTACGGAGGATGAACTAAAAATGGAAACAGCATAGTGAAAACAAAAACTTAATAATTCGAACATCTCTACTCATACAAATTTCCTTTAGGCTTCTCCAAGTATTGCATAATATTATTTGGATCACAAAAGCGGTTTCAGTCAAACAATTCAATATCCAATGGTAAGGGCAAAATGCCAAGGGGGCCAAACCAATGTCTTCGGCAATGTAAGCTGTAACAAAAATTTAAAAATCATGAATACGCCGAATACGCATAAAAACCTATCCACACAAGTTTCCTTACCCCTTCCGTTGCAAACACGTTTCCGAAATCCTTCAGAATTTCTTCGATTAATTCATCAGGCATATACACATGAAGCCAAAGCCCCCGACTTCTATAAGGAAACTCAGCAGTGGAAAAGGAACCTCGAACTTGAGGAGCGACTAAAGTCACGGCCATGTTGGCATCCGCACTCTTGAAAGTGAAATGTCGTCCGTGTCGGAGTCTTCCACTGCGCAGAAATTATTGATAAACATTAATCGGATGAAAAATACAACAGCATCCTTGGGATTCAACTTGGAAACACTAAATTAATTACCTCAAAGCTAATGGAATAATCATACTAGCTTCTAAGTTTAAATATAGATGAAGGTTATCATAAGTTTTCAAAGGTTCTTCAATCTCTCCAAATATGGGTTGATTGTGATGAGAATGACTGGAGTGTGTACTCTCGCAGCTCATACGAAGATCATCATTCACGGAACGTCTCAGATCACCACCACCACTTCTGCTTCCTATATCATCGATAATACTGTCACTTCCACTCATACACACATCTTTTCTTCTGCCGGATGAAGATGCGCCGCAATAGTAAGGGTTCTCCTCTTCCTTGTCATAGTTACTAGAACCTTGCTCCTTATCGTCCGCATCCCAGTTGGCAGATCGGTAATATCTTTCTCTTTGCTCAGGCCTATTTCAATCAATAAAGATTGTGAACCCAAACTATACATCACTCGTAAATTAAGTTACAAGATCAGCTTCTTTCTACGCCGCTTACGTACGTTAAGTAATGTAAGTCTTCTTCGGTGTAATACTGCCATGCATTATCGGACCAACCGCACTTCGCTGACACACCACTTAAATTAGAACCGTCCTTTGCAATTCCTTGATTAACTTCCTCCACGATTCCATTATCAAATTCGAAAATTGTCTCTCCTCTTCTCATGTCTGTAACTAAGAAGTCCCCACCACACCTACACAATGGAAATCTTGTTAGTTTCTATTACAATCCATAAAACTGTATAATTTCTACGACTTACTGTGGATACCGCTGCATGAGAGTCAGAAAAGATGGTCCATTCCACCGTTGTACAGCTTCGAGCTCTTCATGAGTAATACCAACTATTTGAACGAACTCTACAAGACCGAAAGGAGTTTGCAACGGTGTCAACTGCGGATCCACAGACATGAGCATGTGAATAATTCTAGATTCTCCACCATCCAACGGATTGTGCCAAGACACATGATCACCAGGCCACAGAGGATTCCCTACAACAATAAAAAGCCCATTTCGTTTCCATCGCCACAAATACACGCATCCACTCCTCTCAACCAAGACTCACCACTAGTAAACACATATTTGGCTAACTGTTGCATAAGTTTAGCAGGCCATAAAGGTGGCTTCGACTCATCCGCTTCTCGCTTCAATCGAAATGTCAATTCAAACCCAAATCCAGACTTTCCTTTTTCACTATGATTCAGCACATGAACTCTTTCATCCCCATGGAGATCAGATAGTCCATAACTGCGAAGATAATTATTCAGAATATATTTTCAAATCATCATCAAGTTAAATTTTCAACAATTTCAATTTTCATATCATTAAAACATCTCTGCACATTAGACATCGAAGTAAATCTCGAGCTTACCTGACATAATGCCAATGCGGCGGCACGTTCACCTCAGGATCACCATCGTTAACATACATACTCACATAATCCAATGGGTCTGGTCCACCTTGCCTGATAATTACCAAATTAATAGATTCAATCAGTAAACAAACTCAGCCCCAATATTATCAGGATACTATGACGATGAGAACAGCTTCAAGATCCTACTCACTGACTCCAATAATCTCAACAAACAAATCCCCTCATCCCTTCCTACTCCCCTCATCTTAAATCCATTTAAAATACTTACCAAAATTTAGTTTTAGTTGTTGCCTGCAACGGGTCATCCTGAGTTGGATACAGCCGATGACACTCATCGTAAACACACTTCAATCCCGGAAAGGCCTTCGCTGCGGTATCCATTCTACCACTTGATATCTGACAAATTCAAATCCACCTTCACTAAACTCCTAGTACAGTATTCACTATGAAAATTTCACTATTAACTTAGAAATCTCTCTAAACCATCACTATAAACTACACACGGCAATAAAAGGAAAACGCTTTGGCTTCCTCACGCCACAGAGGACAGTCAATAAGTGTCCTAGTCCTGATCATGAATTCCACCATACAAACAAACCGTCGTCACCTTCCTCTGTGTCTGATGCTTTCACACAAAGATCTGAACAAGACTGCTGCTCGAGCAAGAAGCCAAGGATGAAGAAAAGCTTTCAGAATGTAAACAGATTCATGTGTTCAGAGGACCCTCGGCGTTGCATTACAGCGGAAGAAATGAAGGCACACACACCTTCAGCATCGTTTACACTCGATTTTTTTTTGTATTCTTCTGCCCGCTCGCCTCTCTAAGGGCCTGACTAATGTTGAAGAAAATGGACCACCCATCCAGTTTCCTCTCTTATCTCCTCCATGTATTACTCTCCATTGAGCCTACAGGGAGGTCTTTATTCGCAAGCTTATATACCATTTTTTTTCTCCCTCAAAATAATGCTCCCTTTTAGCCCAAGTTACATGTTTTACTGGTGTGGCCACCCTCAAGAAGAATCTTTTCCCTCCATGTCTATTGTCACAATGTCGTCATCAACTTCAAGTCAAGCCAGTAAAGGAAGACCATCATGAGATTTAGAACGATACCACATGGTTGCTGGGGTGTATATGATGCCTCATTTCCATTTAATATCACCTTTATATCAGCAGCACCATGGAATCCACAGCAATACTTTAACTCTTCAAATCCAATGATCAAATCAAGAATTACGAAAAGCCTCAAGTCACAGCATAACTTGATCTGACCTCGAAATTAAACTACTATTACACGGGCGGGTAGGAGGATAAACATTTCACGTCGGGTATACTGCCGGCTGGCTGTGTAGAGACAAACAATTTATTCTCGTCAACTTGATCTTTTTGTTGTAGTTTATACGGCTTCTTTCAGGCCCATAAGGACGGACCCTCCCCCACTAAAAAGTAACATATAAGTAAGAACCTCTCGCGTCACTAATGACCACATACTTTACCATACCACTCTGTGGCTTTTCTACTTATATTGAATTGTATTTTTTTTCACTATCAACCTCACACAGCGGTCTCATAACACTGCAATTATGACTGTGATTGCTCTTTTCTTCATCTAATGTGCTTCTGCCTGTTGGTGGGATTTTCTAATGTTGCCTCATGGGAACTGGGAAGGGTCCATTACCACCTGTTTGTAATAATAAGAGTTAGACTACACTGATATGTTGGGGAAAATGAAACGTTGTTTCTGGTCGGTGGTTGTTCCATCCATGTATCATCTGTTAGCTCCTCCGAAGTCTCTTTCAAACAATGACTTTTCATTGCGCACAAAGCAAGTGTGCCTAATTTTGAAAGATGAAGGTAAAAGAGATTTCTCTCAACTTTTACTGTGTAGAATGTCCATTCTCATGGACAGAGTACTGATTGAGTTACCTCCTTAAATACTTATAACGCTAACCTGGTATTTAATCACGGTTGTGAGAGCAGATCCGTGATGAGGGATGCGATGGTTCAGTCGGTCCTTCCATTCCGGTCATAACACAACAACCCAGACCCAGAGATTTACTACGCCAACGACTAGAATAATTATTGCTTTTATATATAGAATAATAGGAAATGGTTGCTAATTGACTAATGACTGTGAATTGAATTAGCGCATTACGCCAAGCTTGATGCTCGGGATTGAGCTGCAAAAATGTCGTGGTGGCGGGTTCAAGCTCGTCGCGAACAGCGCCGCGAGACATACTCAATAAACTTCTTTGTTTGCACTTCGGTCACAGTCTCGCTCACCCTCACTCCTACGCCTCCGTGTAAGTATAACAAGCTCTCATTCATAATCTTATACGTGCATATATCATACATAGGAAAGGTTCGAGAAGCAAGTCAGAACAAAGGGTGGTTACTGTACCAACTGGTGGGTACAATATGTGCAACACCATTCATCAAATTGATGGGCGCCCAATTAAAGATGGTCTCGTTTATTAGCGAGCTGGCAACGTTGAAAAATTTATTCATCCGAGATGACTACAAAGATATGAGGACATTAAGCCAGCCTGGAACAATATTTATAGTAAACACCAGCACAGTAAAGGGATTTAAATACATAAAACTTATTAAAAATTCTGTACGAATTCTACGACAATTTCTATAGAAAAAAACATTACGTCCAATGATGGTAAATACGGTAAGATTAATTCTAAGCGCTGTCCCTACCACTCCAGCCTATACTGTTTATTGTTGACTGGCTTGGAAAATTGACTGCAACAACGCTAATCCAAGCCATGGAAAGACTAGCTGCTGCAATCCTTAACGATCAGAGTAGTACAATTATTACCATAATAGTGTATCAATCTGCATACAATAAAGCTTCACAGGGGGACAGCTCAGATGAAAAACAGCCATGATAAAACGCAGTTTAAAACTTGTCGTCAAGACAAATCGAAAGAATAGACTTAGAGACGTACAAGGAAAAAATAGAATGCAACTCATTAAATGCACTCTACAGATTTTGAGCCTACTGATAGCCAGAATCTAACTAAAGATAGGAGTTGACGTTAAACACTTCCAGAACACTCCTGAGTAAGTCTTAAGTCTTCCGATAATCTTAAATCTCACAGAAAGTAATTTAGGAACCATCGACTTCAAAGACTTTTCGTCTTAGCGCCCAGTATCCCTTCCTCATTGGATCGAGTATTGCCAAGTGGTCACAAATCTGTCAAAAAGTAAAACAAATGAAATTCTCAGAAATATTATCAGCAGAGCAGTATGTGACAGAATGACTTACCTTCTTCCCATGCGCCATGATCTCTTCGCTTCTACTGCCGTTATCAACTTTAGCATCATAGACTTCCAAGACAAATACATGCAGCGGAACACTAGGCGAGTCAGCATCTATTAGCTTCTTACAGCGAGCTAGAAACTCACTATCGTCAGCGAGTTTCTTGGACAGTTCCAGAAGACTGCAAGTCAAGTAATTCGTCAGCCATAAACCTTGCATTAACTAATATGATGATTTACTAAACGTACCCTCTTAGATAGGACCATGGACTTTCGTTACTTATGGCCTTCCAAATCTGATCGATCGTAAACTGAATTTCCGTGGGAATCACAGTTTCATCTGATTGGCTAATATTTTGAACGACAAAAAATCTTTGATTCCATGCGGAATTGTTTCGAACGTCGATGTCAATCAAGGAAGCAGCATACTCAAGCTCGTTTTCAAAGTTGCTGAGAAAATGACACATTGATTAGATGCTAAAAAAAACTTGTCAAGCGGTAAAAAAAATCCACATACTTGAATATTTTGAGAACCCATTGTCGATGTTGCCAAGCATGGTAGTTCTTGGAATCCTTATTCAACAATTCAGAAGTCAACTTGAGCTCCCTTTTCAAAATAGTATCACAATCCTGTTGATTCTCAAGACCATGTTGTCCCGCCTCCTCATCATATCCCGCTGCCCAAGTAACTAGAATCCTTCGATGATGCCAGACTTGATAATTTTTGTTATTTTCCTCGATCATATGCTTGGAGAAGCACAGTTCTTCCTCGAAATCAACTGACAAAGTTTGATCCTTCATTGTGTGAGGAATTTTCAGATCCTTCAGAACATCTCGTCTGTAAGATATAACAAAAACATATTATATCATTTCATATTATTCTCAACCCGAAGCCATCACCATAGATACTGCAAGCAGAATGTTTGTATGAATTGAAATATTTCACATCTTACCGATATTGCCAGGCCGTGTAATTGGCAGCATTAAACACTATTGCATGCCCCGTTAGAGTGAGAACCCGCTTGGACTTTTCACCAATCTTGATGACGGCTCGTAAGTAGTCATACGCATCCTTAACTGAAATTAAAATTCAAAAAATCATCAACATCTCACGGTGGTGGAAAGTCACACACATACAAATTAGTCTTTAAGCGGCCAAGTAGTACTCACACTTAGGAGAATAATTTATCTTCACTGTGGCATGTGGACCATCATCTTGCTCAACTGGCGTGATGTCTTCCCATTCTTTGCAATCTTTGAAAAAGATGTAGGACCCATCATCGTACATATCGTCATCTACATCATCTTCGTAATTGTTTTTGTTGTCTGCAGCCATACTGGAATTCCTAGCTCACCAGTTATGTTCAACTATACCGGCACGGAGCAAGAGTAACTTTATAGCTTGTTTTAAATGCCGAAATAATCGCAACGCAAAGTCCTCAACGGAGATACAAGTACAAGTCGTAAGTCAATCCACAGCCCACCGTCACAAATTTTAAAAGGCTTCCTTCACAGCCTCGCAATCCCAAACAATTGTGACACTAGTGGACACACAGCAGCTTCGCTTTAAACGTCAAACTAAGGATAATTGGCCTCTTTCAAATATCTGAGATAAGCACCAAAGGGTTTCTTAGACAATTATTTATTTAATTTCGTTCTGATTAACTCGATTGCGTTGTCGGCGGTTCCTTAGAAATCACTGTGAGTGAGTAATCATCTCAAATACTCCAACTTGAACTTCCCCGCCATGTACCACTTGTCATGTCTCCCCAAAAAGAGCATAAATAATTCTTGGCCGTTTCATGAATATATAAATTAATTATTCAATCTACATAATCTGTATAGCATGCTGTTTCATAATTACACATGAATGAACATTATTTTTTTTAAAAAAAGGAGCTATATGAAAGAAGTGAATTGATTAATTGATTTGCATAATTTATTGAGCTTGTGTCCGTGCGTTTCTATTACATCACCGGGTCTTGAAATCCCAGAGGTACAACTTTTTCAAATTGACATAATATTCAATACCTATGAAAAACTTTAGTATATCAGTCAATGTCTACGAAGAAAATTCTTTTCTTCAAAGGTAACTCGTCCACGATTCATACCGAATACATTATGCGATGAAACGCTTGCTAAATAGTAGACAAGATAATAGTCTACCAATATTATAATAACAACACATTGGAGACTGGATTCCTGTCTCAAGATGAATTCTCTCCTACTACAGCTACATAGTAGACAGACATGCAAAACTTTGAGTGCCTATGGTTACTAGACAGATTTATGAAAGTGTGCGATACTCTCGAATTACTAATCTCTAAAAAAAATTGATCACTCGTTTGTTCTACCTTGACCATGCTAACTACGAGTGGGAAGTCAAGAGCAAGCAAACTGTTGCAACCTTCCTGACGTATTTGCTGCGGTGACACTGCTTAGGCACCAACACAGAATCATTGAGGAAACTTGAAAATTCTATGCAAAATGTTGGATTCAAGATAAACTGCCTAAAACTAAAATATCACATTCAAAACTGCGTACTAACTCAAATTATGCTGGATCCAGTGGGGGAATTGAGCAATAACCTCCTTAAATACACAGTAATCCTCACGTTAAGCGTGAGGTTGAGAAACTCAGACCTTAGCCTCCTGTTTTTCCAAAGAGGCTCCTCCTTCATATTTCAAAGGACGGACTGGAAAAGACCGTCGTTCTAATACTTTTGCCAGGCCCTCGAACAGAAGGTTCACCTCTTGAAATAGAGGATGAAAATTTATCATCAGCCACTCCGAGGTGGACCAGCTTGGGAAGATTTCATTCATACTCTTGTCTAGTTGAACTTCAATTCTTTCCAAATCCGATCGTAGAGACATCACTTCATAATACAAGGTTTCCACATAAGAAGGACTAGAAAAATGTGACTTCAGGTTTTCACGATTGGCCCATCCTAAGTAAATATTCTGTTTCTTGATGCGTTGAAGGCTCATCTGAAACATATGTTCATCTGAATGATGTTGTCTTATCGATCATAAAACCTAGTAAAGAGGATGGCTGAAATACCTGCGATCTATGAAGGTGCTTTATAGCCTGATGCAAGCTGGATCCAGGAAAACGACAGTAATCTAATCTCGCTGCACAGTCCAGAGCTTCGGAGGCGTTTAAAAAGACTTCCTCCATATGGGCAGGCCTTGTGGTATTCAAGAAAATGAGACATGAAACAAGAGATGGAATGGCAACAGGCAAAATCTCGCACGGAACAGAAAAGTGGTCATATCGTTGCCATCCGGTCAAAATGATTCCATGGAATGCCACTGACGACTGTTCTGCTTGAATCGTTTGTGCCCATGAGTAATGGTTCGCTAAGTAGTGCGTTTCATTTGCAACCATCGAATTCGGTTCATTAGCTCCCTTGAAGGCGCTTCCGATCCACACAGATCTAAAGACACGTGAATACTTCTCCCATACGCTTGGTGAGATTCTGATGTCTACAATGGTAAAAGGAAAAATATTCACTATGACTGACTTCATCACTCCCTATATACTTATCACATACCTGGATGGTAATCCCACACGACGAGTTCAACCATCGCTGCCATGTTGTAGTGGGCAATGAGTTTTTCTTCCATATTTCGAAACATGTCATCCCACATTAAAGGCTTTACTCGGTATTTTTCCTGTACATACCCCGCAATCTGTCTAACGTGATCAAGGAACAACTCGGACGTGCCGATACGATGTTTTGACATTTTATCCATGCACAATGAACACTGCCCGATCTGGTACACTTCATCAGACCCGATGTGTAAGCGTTTACTTCTGGGATGCAGTCTCATAATGTCATCCACCATGGACTTCAATAGAATTTCTGACTTGGAATTGGTGGGGCAAATGGCTTGTGGCGCTTGTGCCACTTCTCTCAGATCCATGAATTTCTCAGTTTTCAAAACAAACTCCATGTGTCCAAATGTTTGTATTAATGGAATGACCTAGAAACATGTATGGATTTAGTACTCCTTGGAAAGAGTTCAAGCTCTACAGCAACCACAAACCTCTAGATCATTTGCATCAGCCTCTTCGACAATTTCCTTTATATCGGCTTCCGAGTAGGCTTCTCGATTTACAACAGCCCCCAGTTCCCCGGTGAACGGAAACATGTCTTCATACTCCATGAGAATCCCAGTAACCCCAAATTCTCTCAAGACTGGAAACAATGCTTTATAATAGGAAATCAATGGTGGCATTCCCTTCAAATCAAAGTGTACAATCTTGGCCTTGAGCACTTTGTGCAGATTGAGCCCATGTAATAATCCATTATGCCCAACAAGAGTCTCGTGTCCAGCTTCATCTCCATACAAAAATGAAAAAAAGTTCCCCTTCCTTTCAATTGTCTCTGGAATGATTAAGTTGACATTGTTGGCTGCATATGAGCTAAAGCTGGAACTGAAGTAGTATACCAGTCCTAGAAAGCCAATACTCAGGAAGAACACACCGCGAATCATCCAGCCACGCTTAGCCAGGAATTTTGAAAGCCGATTATTCCCGAACACCCCTGCAACACAGTAATAATTATTATTGTTGTGCACATAGTCACTAAAAAACTACACATGAAAATATTCTTACTCATTCCGTAGGATTAGTAGGAATGACCAAAGGACATTCAGTTAGACAAGGGAGACTTGACAAAAGCAGACAGGACAAGTTGCCAAGGTAACGTACAACGTTATTAAAAATTTATCAGGATCCAAGCAGCCTTCTTCTCAACATCTCAACAGCCGACGCTCCTCACAACAATGTCGTGTAAACGAACAACAATTAAACTCCTCCGTTGCGGTCGCAATAAGCGGCTGAACATTTTAGTCAACTTTGACAGCGGAAAATACTGACAAATCTATACTTTATTTTTCTTCTCCAACTGCGGAAATCTCATCAGCTGGAAGCCACGTGATTTGCTCTCAGACAGGAAGAAACACTAAAATCTCAACTCATTTTACAATTACGATTTCAAATTGCGATTTTAAACTCGCATAAAATCAAAACTGCTCGATTGATCAATCGATAAAATTTATGAATCCATTCATACTTGAAAAATACTTGCCTACCGCCTATGGAATCCAGTGTACCAATTGCCGCCTCCAGTGCACTTGCTCTTGCATTCTGGAATCAGTCTCATTCTGAGCCAATGTGTGTCGCTGGTGTTGATTCCAAAGTTTGGTTGACCACCCGGTGGTAATCAACCGCTGGAAGTGACTACTATATGGAAGGAACATGCATGTGTTATATACAGGAGGAAGGAAGAGTATTCAAGATCATGAAATCACTTCAAGATGTCTTTAGGTATTTATGAGGCTATATACATAAACACTCTGTGCTGACTGCAGTATTCTGCCCAAAGATAGAACAGGGACAGAAAAAAAGACACGAAGCAACTCCTTAAGAACGGGTCGTGCTTTCAAGTGGAGCAGTGTGTGTAGTAAAGTAATGGATGGGGAAACGGAGCGTGGTTGAGAAGACGAGGATCATTCGAGGGATGTCAAGTCCTCATAATATGTATGAGCCGGGTAGGAGGATGTGGGACTAAAGTAAAGTTCGTAATGGGATATTAAGAAGAGTGAACAGGAAATAATTAGGGAGGAATGCGATAAAATGTCAATGGGAATATGGGCTGTAGATTGTGTTTCGGTGATATGATCCAAATCTGGCATGAACGAGTTGGACGAGAAGGATGGGCCCCTTTTACCACTAATGATTTCAGTCTTGCAGACAACGTGTACATACAAGATGAGCAGTAAGGAGGCAAGAAGGGATTGCTTTTTGCCGACTTTGGCATTACACCATAATCATTTGTCTTGAAAAACCGAGTAATTTGTCGGTCCAATTTGTTGTGGAACGCTAAGCATCCTGGGTGAGGGGATCAGATGGCTAAGAGATGGGATAGTCCTCTTGTTGCCCTCGTGGTAAAGCTATCGTAGCTATGACTAATACACAGTAGTTTTTTCCCTCCTTCTCTCTTATTCTCCCCGTCCCATTCCTTCACACTCTTTTTCCACTATACTCGACGGTCAAATGAGCGGAGAAAGTCTCAGAGGGAATCTTACTGCCCGCCCGTACATCTGCTGGAAGGCCGATCATTTTGTAGTGAACTCTGAAGGGATGCGTAGGCCGGTGGAAAGAAACAAAAGGAAGAGGGGGGGATGAGTCAAATCTGTGCTGAAACTTGAAGATTCGGGAGTGTTTGAGCGAAGATGATGTTTTATGAATGTCAGTTTAAGAACTTATATCATCAGGGTGGAAAGAGTGAGGAGCAAGAGGGAAGGAGAGGATGAGGTGGATGGGAAGAGAAGAGGTTATAAGTGCTGAGAGGTTACAATATGGAATGAGGGACAGAGAGGAGAGAGAGAGACGAGAAGAGGCAAGAGTATGAAGACATTGGAGGAAGATGACTGTGAGATTGGATGTGAGGCTATGTTGTTGTAGATGGTGGAGGATAGACGGAGGTGGGAAGTAGGAGATCAAGTTAGGTAATTATGGGAAATGAAAATTCGTTTGGGGCGTGAGCAGAAGTCATCTAATAAAGCGCAAAGTTTTGAGTGGGATGAAGAGAGAGAGAGAGGAAAAAACGGTTATTTCAAGCATGTAATAAGGCCCCTGTCTAATTTCCAGTACAGGAAATTAACTTTGTGAATTGTGCATATCTAATTTTAGCGAAAAGTTTAGGCAGGAGACCAAGAAACTTTTTTTTCGAGAAAAAATAATAGTAATAAAAGGCAAATAGGTCTACTAATCATCTGCGGTGTCTAACTCTATGCCCCGGGAGTGAGATAGGATGATGATGACGTCGGTCGCCTGCATTTCACCACTCGAGCACATTCACTTCTCCTTAGGTAATTAATTTTCGCTCACTAAGTAATTGAACTGAGAGTGACAAGATGACGAGAGACGAAGTTAACCGTTCACCACTCTAAGTATGAAGGCATGGGGGAAGGAAAAAATTAGAGGCTGAACAGAGAATCCAGGGAGCAATTCAGTACTGAAAACACGTCTGACGTTTTAATTAGAAACAAATGCTCATGGCTGAGCCGTTGTCAATCACTTCTTTCACAGCTCGGCATTCCTCCATGTTATTCGCTTCAACTATCGCCAGTACCTGCCCTGACTATTTATTTGCTCCTTTTCCTCCGGTATCCTTAAAGAAACATACTGGCAGCAGTGTGTGTGTAGTCTTGGCTGCACACATTTTACACAAACATACGCACACATACTCAGACATAACAACGTATGTATGCAAGGGCACCCTAAAGAACCTTACATACAATAAGCAGTCTTTCACTTACACAGGCCACGCGCTCTTTCCCTTTCAGTTCTGTAGAGATACTCTCAAGTGTGTATGCTTGGCGTGTGTCTGCTTGTCTGGTGTGTGTGTGTGTGTATGTGTATAAATCCACGTCTATTATGGTAGCGGTCGTGGAAAGCGAATAATCCGAGTATTATGCCGCAGACGCACACATCTACGCTACATCGCTCCCTTGTCCAATTCCAATTCTATTTATCCCAAAATGACTTTATTCCACGGATGAGCGCCTTTCTCTTGCTCCCACTATTTAATCGCGTTTGCACACCAGAAAAATCGCCATTTCAGAATGTGTGGGTAAATGCCTCCGTTAAATTTCACGCGAATTAGAGGTCAATAGACCTTAAACTCGCTTATTTGCATCTCAATCATTCAACATTAATTGGATTTCGATCTGAAAGCCTCTCTCTCTCTCTGCTCCAACCATCGTCTACTCCACTTGTACATGTCCCAGGAGTCCATCCGATTACACGTCACCATCATCGTCGTCGTTTACACACACACAAACAGCCACCGCTGTCTCCCTAACGTGCTCCATAGCTCCTATCATTTCATCCATCCATTCTGTAAACCACAAACATGTGTGTATCGCATATCGCGCCACTCAGCTTTTCATTTTAGCATGAGAACTTGGAACATACATGTTGTCAACGTCGGAAATTTAATCAAAAAATATTTTATTTACTATCATGGTGTGACTCTGGTCTCTTAATTTCAAATCCCTCGCGTGTCAGCACTAGCAACAAAATAGTACACACAAATGCAATAATGCATTGCGCCTGTGAATTTAAGTTCTATGTGTAGGAACTGTCCGTCCACTAATTTTCAAGAATGATGCCTCTCAAAATCCTGAGCGGAATGTACGTACATCAAGTTTTTCAGGTGGAAATTAGACCTCAGATTATTAGAAACTACCGTGGAACATTTCCTGACGACTCATCAGGGTCATCTGTGAATTTGGTTGTGGGCTCTAGTCTTTTGGGTTTTTAAACAGGAGTCAATGTGTACGTCCTCAAACAGACAGCATTATTTACACCTTGTGACGACTAAAGGAATTACAGAGGAACTACTATATAAATGGGAGAAAATGTGGTGTGGAAATAGCCGGTGGCCAGGTGTATCAAAAAGTAACCAAATTCTGTACAGAGCTGCCAAGGGAGGAACTATGAATCCCATTAGAAGCCTATGGATAATAATTGGATGAGAGGGAAGTAAGCAGTAAACGAGTAGGTCGGGCCGACAGTGAGACTGAGCATGGCAGGCCGTAGAGTACGAGGAATGTGCAGGGTTGGCCGGGAGCCGAACAAGAATCTCCTCCTATCCAGCACGATCATCAATGGGAACAAAAACGGGGCGAAAGAAAGTCGAAAAATTACTTGTGCTCCCCCACTATTACACGCCAGCTTGGAACATAATCGCGCGCAATACGCATCCACTTACACACACACATTCACACTCGCTCCCAAAAATCTTACTAAGCCTCATTCCATTCATTTATATAAATACCAAGTTCACACTTGAAACTTCATGTCATTCCCGGTTGTCTTGTCAAAACTTGTCATCTTGTCATTCTGTCGTCGTCCCGCCGTGCCACATCATCCAAAGCATCTCAGCAGTGGTGGTTGTGGAGGTAGCAGTCTTCTTAACTTGCCCCCGGAAATCCTCTTCCCTATCAACAAAAACAACAACTGCAAAGAAGAACAACTGAAAATCTTCCGTAACAAATCCCATCATCTCTCACCAAACTTCACCACTGTCGTGTCAACTTTCATGCTGTGCACAGTTTTGGTCTCAAATATTCAATGAGTTGTGAACGTGCTCCAAGGATTTGTGTGTGTTGGATGTGCTGAGGTTGATTTCTTCCTCCCAAGTGAGACATGTTCACACGCCAAGAGCAGTCGGCACGACAATTGGATTGAGGTTGGGAATCAGTTCAACTCACTTCTTTGGTGACAGCCAGTCGGACACGGAACACTGGCCAAATGATTAAGATGGAAGGAACCCCGGCGTCCATCTCGGACGAGGAGGAGCAGTGTGTGAAAAGTGAGAAGACTCAGATCAAGGATGAGGAGCCTATGGAACTAGCGAGTTCCGAACTGAGTAAACCCGTGGATCTGAGCAATAATAATAATAATAATAGTAATAACAACAATATCACTGTGCCAACTTGTATCGGTGCAAACAACAATCATCATCAAATCAATGGAGCACCTATTGGCAGTGGTGGTTGTGGTAACATCGGAAACGGTAGCAGTGGAGGCAACGGACTGCCAACTAGTGTTACAAGACTTGAAGGTGGTGTTCCCAATCCAATGAGGAAACTAGCTTTCTCAGTGGAAAATATTTTAGATCCTAATAAGTTCACTGGCAAAACGGCTGGATTTGCAGCAGTTTCGAAAAGCCTATTTCCAGCTGAGTTACTCTCTCATCAACAGGCATCCAACTTTCGCTTCGCTTTTAAAGATGTCCATGGTACGTCACCCTTCATTCTTTCAATCCACCCTTCGTCTCTCCCTCAATCTCATAATTCGTCATCTCCAGCGTGGAAAAATCCTGCTAGACTCGCTACTTCTTCTTCTATTGCCATATATCATGTGTAGCCTTGGCTGCATTTATTATTCTTATGCTTCTGTATCATGTGCTATTCAATTTATTCAAGCAGTAGTCCATTATGTCTAATGGAAACGTGTATTTCCTTTTGAATAGTTTAAATATATGCCTGGAGTCTTTAAATTTTTGTAATGCAGTAAACGTCAAATTGCTGAGCTTCGGAGGTATTGGTGAACGTATGCTTTGGTTAGCTAGTAACCACTCACAACGACTTCATAATGCTTGCGATGATCCCAAGTTGATCCAAGAAGATGTTCAAGAAGCTTATATATTGCTTAGAGCCATGAGGTATGATAAAAAAAAGATATTTTATTCAGATCAGAGTAGAAGTGGATGTTTTTAATCTCTAAGAAAACCCAGTTAGCTTAGTGGATTTCGGATGTATCCCTGACAGCGTAATTTAATCATTAATGAAAGCCATATTACAAAACGAACTTCGAAATGAAGGTTAAAGTCAAATCACAAATACGGGATGGAATCGCACATGCATTAGGAGAGCCAGTATTCAGGCACGATGCGGTTCGTTTCAATACAGTATCAGATGTGTACTTCAGCTCTCAATATCTCTCCTAACTGCAAGATCGTAGCCTCGTACGTTCATGCAAAGTGTCACCCAGGTGACGGCTAAGAAGAAAAGGCGTTCCATTTACTTGAATTGCAGTACAGCGCGAGGAACGAATTCTAAAGGGCTATGCTCAAGTGTCCTTCACAGTGCTCTTCTGTTGAAGAAAAGCGAAAGAATTATCATCCTTGTTTACACGTGCCAACGGTTATGTATGCCGTTACATTACCTAAGAGGAGCTTGTGGAGAAAGTCGTAAAATCCGTAGTAACTTAGATTGCTACCGTCTCCTTTCTCATACGAGTTTTTATTCTGCTGTTTAAACATTTTAAATAAAATTAAAAATACAAAGGCGAAAAGCAAACAAGATTTTCTTTGATTGCTTTTGACAACAAGTAGATGATGACGATGTTGCTAAGGCCAATTCAACCCCCTATGTGAATGTGAACTCTCTTTGGAATGTTCTGTAGATTGATCGTGTGCTTTTTTCCCTTCCACATTCAATAAAAGTTGCACATAAGTACCCTTTTTCTCTGCAGCGGCGTCATCTTTATCAACGTAGTAATGACTTTGTTGACCTTTCAGATGCAGATCCTGATTCAACAACGACGACTCCCCCGAATTCTGACCTCCTTACCTCACCGTGTGAAACTAGTTTCGGCGATGAGGAAAATTCCTGTGACCTTCTTCTAGATGATGACAACTTCCGTGACTCTTCCGACTCAATTACCGGTGATGATGTAATTTCCAATGATAAGTCGGATTCTAAGAATCGGAAAAAGTCTTCCAAAAATTCCAATAGTGACACAAAGTCGGGTGAGCTGGATTTGATTTTCAAACCCACCCCATGAAGTTACTTGTCACTTTGCTATTTCCCTCGAAAATGTGGGACTGAGGAGTTTTCAGTTGTTTAGTAAAAAAAATACTATCATTCAGTGTAACATTAATATGCAATTATTCGTACTACGAAATCTCATGTTATCTGCTAGGAAGCTATGAAATCAGAGGATATAAATCCAGGCAGAGAGAGTGACTAAGATAGGCACGCGAGCAATCAGCTAAATAAGCAATTATCACTGCCTCTAGGGTATAATGGCTTTATCAGTATGATTACTTCCAAGCAAAAGTTCTAAGTCCATTAGAAACATTGAGAAAAGGATTATGAGAAAGTTTTCGCAGGAGGGTTATATTTTCGTACGAAAAGATTCCAGACTATACACAGAGTTGTCTAATGGTTCGAGGAAGGAATGTAAATGTATCAGGCGCATACACATGCTTACCATTCACGTGTACCTTAAACTAACAAAGTTTTATTAATCAGGTAAACCAAGAAGAGCCCGGACGGCGTTCACATACGAGCAATTGGTGGCCCTAGAGAATAAGTTTAAGACGACCCGCTATCTTTCCGTGTGTGAGCGACTCAATTTGGCCCTTTCCCTGTCATTAACGGAAACACAAGTGAAGATATGGTTCCAAAATCGTCGAACAAAGTGGAAAAAACAGAATCCTGGGATGGACGTGAACAGCCCACCTGTGCCGACACCCACTTCAGCCGGCTTAGGGACGTTCGGCTCAGCAAATTCAGCCTACTCAGCCGCAACCCATCATCTTCTGTACCCTCACATGACAGCGTACCTGGCCGGAGGGAGCGTATCAGGAAGCGGATCATTAGGCGGAGCTTCAGGTCCTCTCCTTTCCTACCATAGTGGTGCTGGTGGCCCACCTCCCAGCTCTTTCTCTTCCACCTATTTTTCACATCTCAGTCACAATTCGTAGGGAGCTCAATCCTTTTTTTTTCTTTAACTATCATTGTAACCATCTGCAAGTTAGTGAGCGTATTTTACGTCAAGTCATTCAATCCTCATCATTACAATACAAACTAATATACATTGAATAATAATAGTAATGTACGATGTTATATCAAGATGGTTTTTAAGTAAGTTTATATACATCCTGTTGTGTACATCATCACAAATACTACTACACACGTTGCATTGTAAATGTATGTGCACGAAGCATACACGTACACACATGCGGTTTAGCTGGTAAGGGAAATTATATATAGCATGTAAGAGTTCAAGTCGCATTGTTTTGTCATTACATTTTAGAATATAACTAATAAAAATGGTTATTCACATTGCCGGAGCAGATGTAATAAGTTTACTTAAGTATACTACACTTAATACTACGATCACTACTGCTAATGTGTGAGTCAGGCAACAAAGAGGTAGTACAAGAGGCTACGAAGAACACACAAGATTGGTTACAAGTGAAAAGGTTTATTACGCATGTGTGTATTAGGGTGGAAAAGTTTTATCCATTGCTTTCCACGCGAATAGCAGAAAGCCAAAAGGAAAGAAGAACGAGGAGGAAGATAAAGAAGAAGATAGCACTATTGTGTTCCTCTTGTTGTTGTGTGTAGTATCTCCATAGTACACATAACGAGGACTTTTCTTCAGTTAAAATATATACATCAACAAAATACATACATACTTTTGATGCAATACTCGTTCCAAAATTCCAGCTGTCTTACCGCAACCCAAAATCATGTAGTTGGATTGAGAACACAAGAAATTTGTCTTCAAAATTATGAGGGCTGCGGTGAGCAAGTTTTTGAGTTAACCGCGTGTTTCTCAAAACCGAACAACGACAAACTGCCGTCGTTGCTGTTATTGACGATGATGAGCATCATTAAATTCACATGATTACTGGGAGGAACAAGCAGCTTAGCTGATGTAAGTTGTGAAAGCAGTCTTATTTTAAGCTGTAGAAAGTAGGGCCAATCTCTCCTTCGCTCCGTGTAAGTGACAAAAGAGGCATGTACGGAATAAGAAGACCAGATATATTTTTGATCGCCTTGTACATGATGTATTTACCATCGTGGGTGAAAGTAAATAATAAACAAGCTTAAAAGTTAAAATTTCAAATTTGACACGCCGACTACCTTAAATCTACTTTGCTCTCCGTCTTTCTACATCTGCTGCGGTGGTGAGCTAATTATCCAGCGGCAGTCATTTTACGCTACCATTATCATTATAAAGGCACACACTGAGTGAGTAAGCCTCTGTACGTCCAACTAGGAGGAAGATTCTAATTTACAGATGCATAATTTAGGTTTCCCCATCTTTTCTTCTCTCACTTGGGCATATCCATGGGTTATATAAGGATCAAATTAGAGAACATGCTAATTGTCACTTTTCCATGGATTCACACAGTGGGAGAAGAGAGTCTTTTAAGCATTGAGCTCGCTGCGAGGTTGATGTGTGCGTGCATATGTACGCACGAGCAAAGGCCCCACAGCGAGGGTACGGCCTGGTGTCCCTTCTCTGAATTGAAGGTAAACATTAATAGGGATTGCGTCGTGTAGCATGGACGTACATGCTGCTCCGATCTACGATTGGATGGAAGTAGTAGTTAGGCAAAGTGGATCTTCATTGAATCGAATAAAAGTTCCATGATAATTTTTGCAAGTCTTTTCCTCTGAATCACTTTCGATGGAGACAATCAACGAGAAGAAAGAATGCGACATTTTTTGCTCGTTAAATTTTCACGGCAGGTTGTGATGCCGGGACAACTGAGAGTTATTCAGACGGAATACTTCCGTCAGCCCGCTCAATTCAGGCGTGACAAATGCTCACTTAATTAGTACACTCTGACAGGAATATAATCACTTGCCTTTCACCTACCTTACCTACCTGGATATCCCTCTCACTCTCGCATTTGCACACACACTTTTGCTCCTTCATGCTATCGTCGTCCTTTTATCTCTCCTACATTCCCTCCCTCAAATTCAGTTTCTCCCTCATAGCCCCTCTTGATCCTTTTTCTCTGGTAAACTTGGTAGTTTTGCATGCGAGTCTTGACTAGAATTTTCATCGTCAAGAACATGTTTTCGTTTATTGTTCGTTTCTCTACAATACTACAATACTGAAGAGAAAGTTGGGACAGTCTGTTTAAACTCAAAGTTAATCCACTAAATAATATAATTGTCTCTATCCTTTTGCTCCCTGGCCTCAGAATTATGTCGTGTTACGTTTTACACGAGCCAAAGCTTTGGTCTCCCCAAACTTTGTAGTAGTGTAAAGTGTGGTGTTTATGTTTGAAAGGGAATATTCCTCATATGACTAACACATTGTAGAACCACTGCCGCTACGTGGTCACATTGGGATTTGCTGGAAGAAGTTAGATATAAAGAGAGAGAGAGAGAAGAGATGGAACTGACGCTACGAGGCACACACATACACATGCTGGTGATGATGAGCATTAGATCCTATCTGATGCTCATTGTGTATGATAGGACGAGCATGTGTGTGGTATGTTATCACTTGGTAATAATAATGATGCTAAAAGAGATAGATGGAAGTGCATATAGCCTATTAATAAATGAGGATCCCAGGAGAAATGCCATAAATTTGTGGAAGAGAGCAGAGGGGTGTTGCACAATGGCGTCGCATGGCCCAATTATGGTAGAATGTGCGAATGAAACTCTAACTGACTCGACAAAAAAACTTAGAATAAAGTTTACCTAAGGGAGTTGCAGCACAAATTACAACTTATCTGAGTCTCTCTCACTCACTCTCTTTTCCTCGTGTACAGGGTCTTCATACCATTGCACACATCCCATACACACATATCCCATACACACACACACACACACAAACACACACACACACACATTATTTTACTATGCATCAAGCAGACTTTAGACAGCATGGAAAACAATA
>JAQIWI010000672.1:0-24941 GCA_034698825.1 Deuterosminthurus bicinctus | reverse complement strand
ATGGGCTGGAGGTTCAAAGTCAGTTGTACAACTTTACAATGGAGTCGGAAGCTCCAACTGAGTTACATAATAGACCCGTTTGACTCTTTACTTGTGAATGAAATGAGGAGCTCTATCATTACCTCAGACAACTACTACGATATCGATCCTGTTCTCCGGCAGGCATGTAAAATTTGTAGCTGCAGAGACACGCGCAGTGACTTTGAAAACTGTAGAGATGAATGACTTTATTTGCTGTCGGTGTGGATGGGAATCCCTCGTCATTGGATTCTCTCTTGTTGGACTTTGCTTTCTCCTCCTGCATTCCCGTGACTTTCTCTCTGCTTGTGAGCTCCCGTGACTTTTCTCTGCTTCTGTGCTCCCGTGACTTTATCGCTGCTTTTGCATTCCCGTGACTTTCTCTCTGCTTTTGTATTCCCGTGACTTTCTCTCTGCGTGTGTATTCCCTTGACTTTCTCTCTTCTCCATTCCTGTAACTGTCTCTCAGTCGATTCAAGTCCGTTCCCACACGGTTTATTCATTCCAAGAAAATTTACATTCAGTATGATTTTATAACAAACAAAACTAATCACGAACATAATCAAACCAAACTTTGAGGGCATCAATAAGTTCAAGAGCACTAGGGATGATTTGATCGGCTGGGAGGAGGAAGCCATAGCGACCAGTGTCCCGAAGTTCAGCAGCCAAGACCAAACGAGTGTCAAACTTGTCCTTGTTCCAGTCCACACTACCGCCGCTGGCTGGGTCTGCGATGAATTACGAAAAGAAATTAATGCAAAATTTCATATAAAAAAACTTTAAATTTGAACTAACAGTAAGTTGGCTTACAAAGCAAATCCACAATGTTGCCTGAAGTGAATTCACTTCAGGCAACATTGTGGATTTGCTAACTTCACTAGTGAAGTTAGTTCCGTAGCGCTGACTGAGAGCTTGAGCTCCTTGTTGGGCGAGTGCGTACTGTCAAATATAATTAAACATTTAGTTTGAAAATGTAAATTTTGAACTTTATTTTTAAACTGAGAAGTTTTGTAAAAATGATTTATTAAAGCTGGTGAGTGTTGACGTGACTCACCCAAGCATCGTATTCAGGAAGGGGAGTGGCAGTGAAGCCATAAGGAATCATGATCATCTCAGCATAACAGTGAATTGCAAAGTAGAACCGAACGCTCTTTCCAATTGTACTGAAATAGCCAGCCAGGGCTTTGGATTCGATCTCAGAGAAGGCAGTAGGGCCAGTGTAGGTTTCTTTGTAAGGACTGTCTGAAGATCCTTCGGCTGGAATTTACAATAATTATTTATTTAGAAATTAAATAGTAAAAATGTAAATCCACTTACTGCACCATTGGTAGTCCAAGTTACGGTTGGGATCAGCACCTCGACATCCCAAAGCCGAGCCGGTGTCTGATCGGGTCTTTCTCCATGTGCGGTCCTGCATTAAAAAAACAAGTAAAATCCAGTTGAACTAATACGATTTGAAAAAGCAAATTAAATTCATCAACTTACAATGTTACGAGTGTACTCGTAGCCATCAGGGTTGACAATAGGAACAACATAGAAATCAAACGAGCTCAGTTTGCTCTACAGGCTTCCGTTCAAAAGATCACTGATGATGTCGGTGGTGATTGCACCGGTGATCCATTCACAGGCGTGAATATCTGTAGAATATTAATGAGTAAAATCAGAATAGTCATTAAAATCGGACGTTTTCCAGGTCAATCAAAGTAAATTTAGAAAAAAGCTAGTCCAGATTACTTGCTTCAATGAAAATTGTGGCTTGGGAGTAGAAGATGTAGCGATCTTGATGAGCTTGAGGGCACGACCTTCGTAACTTTGACCGTAAGTGACCACTCTTGCGGATGCGTGCAGTGAGGCTTGTTTGTCCAGGAAGGCTTGGATCTGTCCACCAAAAATTGAGCATAAAATTTAGACTTTAAAATAATAAACTAATTAAAATGATTAATAACAAAATGAATGTTTAAAATTTGGCTTACATCACTCAAGCTGTAGTAAGCATCCCAAGTCAAATCCCCAGCAGCCTTGGCCGTTTTGGTCACTTCATTGTCCACGAGCCTTTGTACATTTTCAATGTACTCTTCAACAATCATTCCACTATCCACTACTCTGGAGATTGTCAAGAATGTCAGTTTGTTGGTGAGGAGCCAGTTGAACGTCGGATTTCTTTCCAACGCTACTTGGACCTTCCCAGAAGCTCGCACCTAAAAAATGAATAAAATAACTCAATTATAATAAAAACTATTTATTTAAATCGGTTTTAATATTTCACTGAAACTTACACCGACTTGTTCCAACTCCTTTAAAATCTGTACATGAGCATCAGTGAGCGGGGTGACCCGGTAAACTTTGTACCCATCGTAGCGGACTTTGCTGGCCAATGCTACTGCAACAAAAAGGGCGACTAGAACGGTCAACTTCATGTTCACTGCTGCAAGCTTAACTGACAACTAATCCCATTAAGTTAATTACAATAATTAGATAATGAAACTCTATTTGTAATCAGAGCTCTAGTGTCCCTATCAGCCCATGTGGACATGAGCTTGTGCAATAATTATACACATCTCAAATATTGACTGACAACGACAACCACTCATGCTCTCAGGGCAATGTTGGTCATCAAGGACTTGTGATGTAGGACATGAACTTTGGAGGCTCACTTATTAGAACCTAGCCAAATTTCCAGCTCAGTGCTCCATTAGGGCACACATGGCTTCAGGTATGCCAGAGCTTTGTTTTGGACACTGACCCTACAGTAGCCCATAAGTCGCATCAAAGCTCCGCAAAGGAAATGCTCATGGGCATGTCATATCATAGCGGCTGGAATCCAAAGAACGTGCATGGTGAAGCTGGACCCGATAAACCGAAAGATCAAAGATGCAGGAGGAAAGCAATGGCCTTTGATCGGTTTCCTATTGTTACGCACCCGATTGTTCATGTCCATCAGAGAAAAGGCTAGTCACTGTATAAACGTTTCCATTAATCATCATCTTCATCAGTACTACTCTAGAGTTTCTCTAGAACAAAAGTATTCCAAAGCGACAGCAAAGTTGAACTGAAAATGTCAATTGTTTCTACATCAAATTTTTACCACAGGGCCAGATCGTCTTCTAGTAAGTATAATTTTCGTTCACTTTTAAACTTGCTCGTTATCGTAAGTAATTTAAAGTTGGATTACGCAGGAGCTAAGGTTGAGCAAATCGGGGGTGAGACAAAATTTGTTATTCCGAACTATTGGATTCACCAAGACGACGGAACTGAGCTTACTTTGAAGATCAAGCTATCTGGCTCCAAAATAGATGACATCAAAATCAAGATATGGAACTGGAGGCAGCTTGCTGTCCATGCAGCTTGTCGATTTCATCATTACAAGTTTCAGTATAGCCTGCCACCAGGAGCCCGAATGCTTTTTGCACCAAAGTTTGCAGCCAAAACTGGAGTTCTGACTTGCAGATTTAGTGGATTTAATCCAACGTGCGCCGTCTGTCATACTTCGGCCCCTAGTCGCCCTCTAGCGACAAAGGTTGGATGGATCTTAGTGCTATTTTCATGATTTTAATTGAATAAATTTGGAAATTTTTCATCTCATAGGGCACGTTTGGAACTGTGTTGAATGAACCAAGTGTCAAGTTTGTTCAACCACGCCATTGGATCAGCTATGATGGAAATGCAGCTTTGTTTGAGGCTCATCTGGAAGGGTGCAAAAGCCCTTCTCAGATTAATTTTCATATTGCCAACGACAAAGTCACCATTCTGGCTGTTTTGAGTCCTCAGCTTCGTTATTTTCTGAGTTTGCGGCTGGAGTCTAGCACTCAATGCAAATGGAAAGCTTACTTTGACCGGAAGTTGGAAATGTTTACTTGCAGCATCGCTTTGTTGGGTCATTATGAATGTGGGCAGTGCATGGCTAAGCGCCATCACAATGCAAAGGTAAGTAAATTATGAGCTGGGTCTTATGTTACGGATTGAGGTTATTCTGCATACTTGTATTATTAAAGGGAACCTTCATGGAGAGAGCTGAGAAATCTGTGGGTACACAGACGATGGAAGCCAGCTTTGGTTACCGGAGTGCTTTCAATGGACACTCGGATGAGAATAAGTCCCGAATGAAAGTATTTGCATACAGCGAGACGAAGATTTAACTCAAATCTTTGGATTGGAAGTAGTCTTAATAGTTTCGTAGTCAGCTAAAGTTCACTGATCTTGACTCTGTAAAATTAGTGTTACAAGCAAGTCAAGTTGGGCGAACATTTAGATGTTGACCAGTAGGGTAATGATATGGGATTTGTATGCAGATTGATGCAGGGCTATTCCCTACCGGGATACAAATAATGCTCTTTTCTCTTCTGTACTTTACATATGTAATAAAAGTGTCTCTAAATGTTCAGCACAAATTGATTTCATTTTGCATGTTTGTGTGAATGGGAATCCCGTCATATTCCCTCAGTTTGAAACTTGCTTTCTCCTTATGCATTCCCGTAACTGCTCTCTCTCCATCCCTGGAACTCTCTCCAAGTCCATAGGGAACTGTTTCCTTCAATTGTGCATGGCAAATCAGTTTTCAGCGAACAATTCAAATACAATTATATGTGGCTTGTATAGTAACATGGGTGGCTTGGATAGAGGGAAATTGTTTGGCGAAGGTGTACCCGATGAACATTAGATCATAGAAAAAGTTTTGAGCAACTGATTTCATAGAACGCGTGGTAAAAGCTCATTTCCTGCCCTGAAATTCCACTTGAAGACCTTTGTGGGCGTCCGGTCAGATGAGAAACTATCGCCTTTGAATGGTTACCCATCGTTACGCTCTCACTTACAAAGTCTACCAGAGGAATGGCTTCCAATTACATAAACATTTGCTTGAATGCTCATCCTCGTCAGTATTGCTCTGGAGTTTCCTTAAAAGCCAACCCCAAAAAGGGACTGAATTGAATACTAACCAAAGGGCTACTAAAATGTCAAGGATGTCTGTATCAAATCTTAGCGGTGGATCTTCTGGTGATAATTGTTAATAACTCTACACTTTCATACACTCTCTCGGTTTCATATTTTCTTGTAATTCTGATACATTCAAATTTGATTTCCAGCAGCTGAGGCTGAGGAAACTCGTTGTGGAACGAAATTTGTCATTCCACGCTACTGGATTCACCAAGACGCTGGAGCTGAGGTGATACTCACTTACAGCTATCTAGTGATACAGCTATCTGGCTGCACAACTGACCGTATCAAGATCCAGATGTGGAACTGGAAGCAGCTTCTTGTATTTGCAGCTTGTCAATTTCATCATTACAAGCTTGAATATAAACTCCCACCAGGAGCTCGAATGCGTTTTCCACCAAGGTTTTCTGCAGAAACCGGGATCCTGACTTGCAGATTTTATGCATTGAATCCCGCATGTGTCATCTGATCATCTGTCAAGCCTCGTTCCCAATTCGCCCCATAGTGACAAAGGCACAGGTTGGACAAATCTGGATGATATTTTCATGAACTTATACATGAATTTGGAATTTTTTAATCTCATAGGATACGTCTGGAAGTGTGTTGAATAGGCCAGGTGTGGAGTTGGTTCAGCCGCGCCATTGGATCAGCTATGTTGGAAACGCAGCCTTATTTGAGGCTCATCTGGAAGGGTGCAAAAGCTCTTCTCAGATTAACTTTCATATTGCAAACGACAAAGTCATCATGCAGGCCGTTTTGAGTCCTCAGCTCCATTATTTTCTGAGCTTGCAGCTAGAGTCTAGCGCTCAATGCAAATGGAAGGCTTATTTTGACGGGAAGATGGAAATGTTTACTTGCAGCATCCTTTTGTTGGGTCATTAGGAATGTGCGAAATGCATGGCTACGCGTCGCCACAATAATGCAGAGGTAATTAAATTCTGAGCTGGGTCATTTTTTATGGAGTGAGGTTATTGTATGTATTTATATTATTAAAGGGGACCTCCATGGAGAGAGCTGAGAAATCTGTGCGGACACAGACGAACGAAGCCAGCTTTGGTTACCCGAGTGATTTTAATGGACAGTCGGATGGGAATAAGTCCCGAATGAAAGTATTTGCATACAGCGAGAGGAAGGTTTAACTGAACTCTTTGGATTGGAAGTAGTCTTAATAGTTTTGTAGTCAGCTAAACTCCACTGATCCTTTCAATATTGATTCTACAAAATTAGTGGTGAAAGTCAAGTTGGGCGAACACTTAGATGGTGGCCAGTAGGGCAACGATTTGGGAGCTTTACGCAGATTAATGCCAGACAATCCCACGCCGGGGTTCAAATGCTCTCCATTCTGTTCTGTACTTTACGTAATATAATAAAAATATCTTTGAATTTTCACGCCAAATTGATTTGATTTTGTGCTTGTGTGGATGGGGATTCCTAGCTGTCATATTCTCTCAGGTTGGAAATATTTTGCTTTTTTCTCCTGCATTTTCATAACTTATCTGCTTTTATTATTGCTGGAACTTTCTCCGTCGATTCAAGTCCATTGTGACTCACATGAGCTTTACTCTCTCCGGGCTTTCATTCTCATCGGGCGTGCGAATTTGAATGAGCGTGCCCATTGTGCAGCTGCACTCTATAGCTGTCTTAGGCACTTTCCCTGCGGTAGCCCAAAAGATGCATCAGAGCTACAACAAGGAAATACTGAAGGTGATATGATCACACGAGAAAGCTGAGAGCTCCATTTCCTTCACTGCAGGCACAACCACAACTGTTCTGGAACTATTTCCTTCAATTCTGTAAGGCAAATCAGCCCTGACGGAGCAACTCAAATACAATAATAAAATAATAATTAAGTGGCTTGAAAAGGGAGAAATTGTTATGGTGAAGCTGTACCCTATGAGCATTAAATGAAAGAAAAATTCGGTTTAGTAAAATATGCTATGAAAGTTCTGAGCAACCGAATTCATAGAACGCTTGGTAAAAGCTCATTTCCTGCCCTTCAGTTCCTTTTGAAGTCCTTTCTGGGTGTGTGGTCAGATGGGCGGCTATGGCCTTTGGTCGGTTGCCCATCGTTACGCACTCTACCTGGTCTATATCAGAGACATGGCTACCAACTACATAAACGTTTGCTTGAGTTCTCATCCTCATCAGTATTACTCTGGAGTTTCATTAAAAGCCAACCTTGAAAAGTGACTGAATTGAATACTACCCAAAGATTAACTAAAAATGTCCATTGTATCTGCATCAAATCTTAGCGGCGGAGCTTCGGGTAATAATTAATAACTCCGTATTTTGTCCCATTTTCATATTTGCTTGTCAATCTGATCATTTCAAGTTTGACTGACAGGAGCCGAGAATAAGGAATTTCCGTGTGGAACGGAGTTTGTCGTTCCACGCTACTGGATTCACCAAGACGCCGGAGCAGAAGTGATACTCACTTTAAAGATCAAGCTGTCTGGCTGCACAACAGACCGTATCAAGATCCAGATATGGAACTGGAGACAGCTTCTTGTACTTGCAGCTTGTCAACTCCATCAGTACAAGCTTGAGTATAAACTCCCACCTGGAGCTCGAATGCTTTTTCCAGCAAAGTTCGCATCTCAAACTGGGATTTTGACTTGCAGATTTAATGCATTGAATCCCGCATGTGTCGTCTGCCAAGCCTCGTTCCCTCTTCGCCCCAGATTGACAACAGCAAAGGTTGGACAAATCTTCATGATATTTTCATGAACTTGTGTATGAATTTGGAATTATTTAATCTCATAGGATGCGTCTGGAAGTGTGTTGAGTAGACAAAGTGTCGAGTTTGTTCAGCCGCGCCATTGGGTAACCTATGATGTAAATGCAGCTTTGTTTGAGGCTCATCTGGAAGGATGCAAAAGCTCTTCTCAAATTAATTTCCATATTGCTAACGACAAAGTCATCATTCAGGCCGTTTTGAGTCCTCAGCGCCATTATTTTTTGGGTCTGCGACTGGAGTCGAGCGCTCAAAGCAACTGGAAGGCTTTTTTTGACAGGAAGATTGAAATGTTTACTTGCAGCATTGCTTTGTTGGGTCATTATGAATGTGGGAAATGCATGGCTAAGCGTCCCCACTATTGAGGCGTAATGTAATACCCAGCTTGATAATCCTTTGTTACCTTGAGTTATTGTGTGTAACAAACATGGACGTCACGAATTCTCTTTTTAACTATTTGATTAGTTCCACTTTAGTACAATAAAATTGAGACACAAAAGCATTTTACCACCAAATTGGTAGTTATTATTGCAAAACATCGGCAAGAGCTTGTAAAAAAACAGCACATAAATTAATTTTTTTTCACAAAGTTAAACAGTTGCTAATTATGTAAATTGGCGCTGTTGAATATTCGGCGCATACGCTCTCCAACCTTAATTTGGTTTAAGTTTAACCAGTATAAAATATTTCAGTCTTTTACTAGGAGCAATAATAACCATATTTTACATTAAACGAGAGGAATTTCAGGCCCACTTGGACCTCCTTGATATAAAAGTGCTTCCAATTCATCGTTAATGTGCTTTGCGAAATTCTGTGGGAAAGTTGCGGGTAGATCAAGTTGCCATTTGAGTCGGTAGCATTTATAAGTTTCTGTTGGAACCTATTACGAAGTTTCTGAAGAGGAACCGAGCCGTCAAAGACAAAATGAAGCAGAATGGATAACTTGGGGCGCGTGTAGACGGACTCCAAGGCAAAGAACGCTCCTTGGCCTCATAATATTGCGGACAAGTCAGACCGGGAAAGCCAGGCGATTAGT
This sequence comes from Deuterosminthurus bicinctus, assembly GCA_034698825.1. NCBI lineage: Eukaryota > Metazoa > Arthropoda > Collembola > Symphypleona > Bourletiellidae > Deuterosminthurus > Deuterosminthurus bicinctus. The sequence goes on along the minus strand of JAQIWI010000672.1, from coordinate 16,221 downwards.
TTGACGAGGTTCCGGTACAACAGTGACGGAATTATAACAATTACTGTGAGGGGCAGGGGGATTAGAATGACCAGAATTGCGATAAAAAATGTTAGAAAGTTCAGGCGAAATGTTGAGATTAGTTGAATTATTTTTGCCATTTTTTGTGCGCACAAAATAAAATTCCCTGAAGTTTAGCAGCTTGATGTCACTCGCGAAATGAACTTTGAAGGCTAAATGGCAAACTTTTATAATAGAGGAACTCATGATGGTTGTGGCGGTGATGATGAAGATGTTAGGACAGGCGTCATTTAAACTCTGTGATGTGCCTGGACTTCCCTAAAAATGATCACTTACGTCCACAGCATCCGCTCCAAGACCAGGGCCATATTTATCCCATTTAAATTAGCATGAGAACGGTAGTAACTGGCTGCAAAAATAATAGCACCTTGTTTCCCATCTGCGTGCGTGCATTAAACTACAAAAAGTTATTCCGCAGGTTAGATTAAGATTTAGAGAGCATCATTAAAAGCATCACAGTATATATTTTCGGCGTTTAATCTGCTGAGGATTATTGTACGCATTAAAAACAAAGTGGATTTCCAGATTCACGACCAACCTTGATACTCTCACTTTCTTACTGCAATTGAGCCTCCTGTGCTCTCATGAGGTAGCCAATGGGCTGATGTAAGAAAAGATGCACGAGTCGCATAAGAACAACAATCACAGGGCAATGCAAGTGATTTTTGTTCCTCTGTGAACTTAATGAGGTGCTATTCAGAGGTTGACGTAGGATCAAATGCAATTAATAGTAAAGTTATCCTTCTCTGTATAAGTTATTACTCGCTCGTTCCCACAGTAGCCTTTTCATTTCCACATTCAAGTTTGTTGCATTAAAGCACACTTATTCCCACAGTCGTTTTTCATATTACATACATACTACAGATGTTTTAAAATAAATAAAAATTCACCAACATAATTAAGCCAAACTTTGAAGTCATTAATAAGTTCAAGAGCGCCGGGGATCATTTGATTGGTTGGGAGGAGGAAGCCTGGGCTCCCTAGACTTTCTCTCTGCTTTGTATTCCCGTGACTTTCTCTCTGCCATGGCAGTGAAACCATAAGGAATCAATCGTCTGGGCATAATAGTAAAATGCAAAATAGAACCGAACGCTGTTTCCAATTGGACTGAAATTGTCGGCCAGGGCTATGTTGGAGTCAATCTCAGAGAAGACAGTAGGGCCATCGTAGGTTTCTTTGCAAAGACTATGAAGATCCTCCAGCTGGAATTCACATAGAACCATTCTTTAAAAATTAAACTTGCCATTCCCAGTCCCAGGTAAGGTTGGGATTAGCACTTTGGCATTCAAAAGCAGAGCCGGTGTGTGATCGGGTATTTCTCCATGTGCGGTCCTGCAAATAAAATCCAGTTAAACCAATATGACATGAAAAAGCAAATGAAAATAAAGAACTTGCAGTAGTGTTAAGATTGTACTCATGGCCATCAGGGTTGACAATAGGAACAACATAGAAATCAAGCGACTTTAATTCGCTCTGCAGGCTTCCACTCAAAAGATCATTGATGATGTAGTATGTCAGAGCTTTGTTTTGGACACTGACCCTACGGCAGCCCACAAGATGCATCAGACCTCGAAGGAAAAAATGCTCATGGTCATGTCATGTCATAGTGGCTCGAATACGAAGAACATGTGGTGAAGCTGGACCGGATCAACCGAAAGATCAAAGGTGCAGGAGGGACGCAATGGCTTTTAGTCGGTTGCCCATTGTTACGCATTCACTTGCTCATGTCCACCAGAGATATGGCCAGATAAACGTTTGCATTAATCTCTATCCTCATCAGTATTGCTCTGGAGTCTCTGTAGAACGAAAATATTCCAAGAGGATAGCAAAGTTGAGCTGAAAATGTCAATTGCTTCTGCATCAAATGTTTACCACAGCGTCAGATCATCGTTTGGTGAGTATTTTTTTGCTGTTACTTTTAAAATTGCTCGTCATCATAAATCAGTTAAAGTTTAATTAACGCAGCAGCTAAGGTTAAGCAAATCGGGCGTGGGACAAAATTTGTCATTCCAAGCCATTGGATTGACCAAGACGACGGAACTGAGCTAATCAATTTGAAGATCAAGCTATCAGGCTGCACAAAAGACCGCATTCAGATCAAGATATGGAACTGGAAGCAGCTTCTTGTCCATGAAGCCTGTAAATTTTGTCAGTACAAGCTTCAGTACACACTGCCACCAGGAGCTCGAATGCTTGTTGAACAAAAGTTTGCAGCCCGAACCGGAATTTTGACTTGCAGAATTCGTGTATTTAATCCGAAATGCGCCGTCTGTCATACTTTGTCCCCAAGTTGCCCTGTAGCGACAAAAGTTAGTGGTATCTAACTACTATTTTCATGATTTAAATTGAATATATTTTAAATTGTTTCATCTCTAGGACACGTTTGGAAGTGTGTTGAATGGACCAAAAGTCGAGTTTGTTCAACCACGCCATTGGATCAGCTATGATGGAAATGCAGCTTTGTTCGAGGCTCACCTGGAAGGGTGCAAAAGCTCTTCTCAGATTGATTTCCATATTCATAACGACAAAGTCATCATTCAAGCCGTTTTGAGTCCTCGGCTTCATTATTTTCTGAGATTGCAGCTGGAGTCTAGCGCTCAATGCAAATGGAAGGCTTATTTTGACGGGAAGATGGAAATGTTTACTTGCAGCATCCCTTTGTTGGGTCATTATGAATGTGGGCAGTGCACGGCTAAGCGTCACCACATTGCAGAGGTAAGTAAGTTGTGAGCTGGCTCCTTTGTTAAGGACTGAGATTATTGTACATATTTGTATTGTTAAAGGGAACCACCATGGAGAGAGCTGAGAAGTCGGTATGGACGCAGACGAAGGAAACCAGCTTTGGTTACCGGAATGATTTTACTGGACACTGGGATAAGAATACGTCCCAAATGAAAGTATATGCATACAGAGAGACGGCGATTTAACTGAACTCTTTGGATTGGAAGTAGTCTTAATAGTTTTGTAGTCAGTTAAAGTCCACTGATCCTTTCAACATTGAATCTACAAAATTAGTGGTGAAAGTCAAAATGGGCGAACACGTAGATGATGGCCAGTAGGGCAACGATTTGGGATCTTTACGCAGATTAATGCCGGGCTATCCCATGCCGGGATTCAAATGCTCTCCATTCTGTTCTGTACTTTACGTAATGTAATAAAAATATCACTGAATTTTCAGCCCAAATTGATTTGATTTTGTGTTTGTGAGGATAGGAATTCCTAACTGTCATATTCTCTCAGGTTGGAAATATTTTGCTTTTTTCTCCTGCATTTTCATAACTTATCTGCTTTTATTATTGCTGGAACTTTCTCCGTCGATTCAAGTCCATTGTGACTCACATGAGCTTCACTCTCTCCAGGCTGTCATTCTCATCGGGCGTGAAAATTTGAATGAGCGTGTCCATTGTGCAGCTACACTCTATAGCTGTCATAGGCACTGACCCTGCGGTAGCCCAAAAGATGCATCAGAGCTACAAGAAGGAAATGCTGAGGGTGATGTGATCACACGAGAAAGCCGAGAGCTCCATTTCCTTCACTGCAGACTGCAGGCACAACCACAACCGTTCTGGAAATATTTCTTTCAATTCTGTAAGGCAAATCAGTCGCGACCGAGCCACTCAAATTCAATAATAAAATAATAATATAAGTGGCTTGAAAAGGGAGAAAGTGTTATGGTGAAGCGGTACCCTATGAACATTAGATGAAAGAAAAATTTGGTTTAGTAAAATATTTTATGAAAGTTCTGAGCAACCGAACTCATAGAATACGTGGTAAAAGCTCATTTCCTGCCCTTCAGTTACACTTTAAGCCTTCATTTGTTTGTGGGTGTGTGGACAGATGGGCGGCTATCACCTTTGGTCGGTTGCCCATCGTTACGCACTCTACCTGGTCTATATCAGAGACATGGCTAGCAACTACATAAACGTTTGCTTGAGTTCTCATCCTCGTCAGTATTGCTTTGGAGTTTCTTGTCAAACAAACCTTGAAAAGTGACTGAATTGAATATTACCCATAGACTAACTAAACATGTCCAGGGTATCTGTATCAAATCTTAGCGGCGGAGCTTCGGGTAGTAATTAATAACTACGTATTTTGTCCCATTTTCATATTTGCTTGTCATTCTGATCATTTCAAGTTTGACTGACAGGAGCCGAGGTAGAAGAATTTCCTTGTGGAACGGAGTTTGTCGTTCCACGCTACTGGATTCACCAAGACGCCGGAGCTGAGGTGATACTCACTTTAAAGATCAAGCTATCTGGCTGCACAACAGACCGTATCAAGATCCAGATATGGAACTGGAGACATCTTCTTGTACTTGCAGCATGTCAACTCCATCAGTACAAGCTTGAGTATAAACTCCCACCAGGAGCTCGAATGCTTTTTCCAGCAAAGTTCGCAACTCAAACTGGGATTTTGACTTGCAGATTTAATGCATTGAATCCCGCTTGTGTCGTCTGTCAAGCTTCGTTCCCTCTTCGCCCCAGAGTGACAACGGCAAAGGTTGGACAAATCTTGATGATATTTTCATGAACTTGTGTATGAATTTGGAATTATTTCATCTCATATAGGATGCGTCTGCAAGTGTGTTGATTAGACAAGGTGTCGAGTTTGTTCAGCCGCGCCATTGGGTAACCTATGATGTAAATGCGGCTTTTTTTGAGGCTCATCTGGAAGGGTGCAAAAGCTCTTCTCAAATTAATTTCCATATTGCTAACGACAAAGTCATCATTCAGGCCGTTTTGAGTCCTCAGCGCCATTACTTTTTGGGTCTGCGGCTGGAGTCTAGCGCTCAAAGCAACTGGAAGGCCTTTTTTGACCGGAAAATGGAAATGTTTACTTGCAGCATCCCTTTGTTGGGTCATTATGAATGTGGGAAATGCCTGGCTAAGCGTCCCCACTATTTAGACGTAGTTCAACTCCCAGCTTGATAATCCTTTGTTACCTTGAGTTTGTTGTGTGTAACAAACATGGACGTCGCGAATTCTTATTTTAACTATGTGATTAGTTCCATTTAAGTACAATAAAATTGAGACACTAAAGCATTTTACCACCAAATTTGTAGTTATTATTGTGAAACATCGGCAAGAGCTTGTAAAAAACAGGACATTTATTGATTTTTTTTCAAACAAAGTGAAACAGTTGCTAGTTTATGTAAAATTGGGGCTGTGGAATACTCGGCGCATAAGCTCAGCCCTAATTTGGTTTAAATTTAACCTATATAAAATATTTCAGTCTTTTACTAGGAACAATAATAACCATATTTTACATTAAACAAGAGCAATTTCAGGCCCACTTGGACCTTCTTGATATAAAAGTGCTTCCAATTCATCGTTAATGTGCTTTGCAAAATTCCGTGGGAAAGTTTTTGCATTCTTGAAAATGTCTTTGTCCATCGTGAGGACGATTCGTTGCTTTCCGGCCATTGATACCAGCACTGCTGTCACGCCTGCGCACCAAGTCAATGCAATTAAAATCAAGTTGTTTTTTTTGTTGTTGATGAAATTTTTAGAAAATGTTGTTTGATAAGAACCAACCTAATTTTCCGGGCATGTGACCTAAAGCTGGAATAATGTCCACAAGTTTGGCCGAGTCCGTGATATCCAACTCATTTTCAGGGCCCGGGAAGCTCGTCATGGCCAAAGTCATCATCATTTTATTGTACACTAGCCGCATCATCCAAGCTGGCATCAGCCCGAACAGGTCCACACCCCAACCGAATATTATTGGAACTGTTGGGGCCTTGTTAAGAACTTGCATGTTTTTTGCTATCTGTTCAAGCCTTCGTTCAGGATTGCATATTCGGGGTGAGAACTGGAAGAAGAAACCCGATCTGAAATGAAATCACAAACTGAAATTCAAAACTTTCCTTTTAGTATAATGTTTTAAGGCTCAAATTTGAAATTTTTATGCTGTAGGAACTCACACATGAACACAAAGTCCTCCAGGGTGCCTCGGCAGTGGAAACGGCACAAAGCATGACATTTTCCTTGGAACTTTTTGCCCCGCTTCGATCATAAACCTTCTCATGCCCCCTGCAGCAATTGCATAAACAGCCGCATTGTAACCAACGCGATGCAAATTTTTGACTTGTTTCACATCGTCCACTTTAATCTGATCACTGAAGAAGGTCACATAATCCCTGGACAGCTTCTGATCGGTCAAATGCCACGAATTTGGCCCATCGAACGAGCTCACAAATAACTGTGCAATGTCCCACGGTAGCGTCAACGGGAGCACCAAAGCCCTCAAGATCATTTGGCTTGTTGTCAGCTTAGGAAACGTTGCCTTCGGCACTTTAGCACCATCCAGATCAAACAACTTGAACATCATTTTCAAAATGCTGTAACCATCCGCCATGGCGTGGTGAATTCGAAACATAATCACAGTCCTTTCTTTTCCATCGGATCCATCAAAATTGGAAATGTAGTTCGGCATCACAATCACCTCCCACGGACTTCTCCCGGCGGCAAATGGCCTCGCCAACAACTCGGCCGTCACACTCTTCAAGTCAGTTTCAGTAAACGGAAACGGCAGCGCAATCTTCGTGTCGGTTTTTTCATAAAGTCGAACGTGATTGTTGAGATCAAAATTCGGGTCCCATTTCCAGAACAAAAAGCCCAAAAATTGTGTCCAGCTTTGACGGAGTTGCGGGTAAATCAAGTTCCCATTTGAGTCGGTGGCATTGATAAGTTTCTGTTGGAACTGAGGACGAAGTTTGTCAAGAGGTACCGAGCCGTCAAAGACAAAATGAAGCAGAATGGATAACTTGGGGCGCGTGTAGACGGATTCCAAGGCAAAGAACGCTCCTTTGCCTCTGAATATTGCGGACAAGTCGGGCCGGGAAAGCCAGGCGATTAGTTTGACGAGGTTCCGGTACAACAGTGACGGGATAATGACAACTATTGTGAGGGGCAGAGGGATAAGAATGACCAGAATTGCGATAAAAAATGTTAAAAAATTCAGGCGAAATGTTGAGATTAATTGAATTATTTTTGCCATTTTTTGAACAAATTTAAAATTATTAAAATTAAGTAAACTAGTACTTAATATTAAATTTTTAAATACTAAGTTGTGCGCGCAAAATAAAATTCTCTGAAGCTTAGCAGCTTGACGGTGTCAATGTCACTCACGAAATAAACTTTGAAGACTAAATGGCAAACTTTTATAATAGAGGAACTCATGATGGTTGTGGCGGTGATGATGATGTTAGGACAGGCGTCATGTAAACTCTGATGTGCTTGGACTTCCCTAAAAATGAGCACTTACGTCCACAGCATCCGCTCCAAGACCAGGGCCATATTTATCCCATTCAAATTAGCATGAGAACAGTATAAACTGGCTGCAATAATAACAGTATCTGGTTTCCCATCTGCGTGCGTGCATTAAACTACAAAAAGTTATTCCACAGGTTAGATTAAGATTGAGAGAGCGTCATTAAAAGCATCACAGTAAATATTTTGGCCGTTTAATCTGTTGGGGATTGTACGCATTAAAAACAAAGTGGATTTCCAGGTTCACGACCAACCTTTAAACTCTCGCTTTCTTGCTGTAATTGAGCCTCGTGTTCTCTCATGAGGTAGTCAATGGGCTGATGTAAGAAAAGGTACACGAGTCGCATAAGAACAACAATCACAGGGCACAGCACGTGCTTTTTTTTTCGTCTGTGAACTTATGAGGTGCCATTCACAGGTTGACGTGGGATCAAATGCAATTAATAGTAAAGTTATCGTTCTCTATATAAGTTATTACTCGCTCGTTCCCGCAGTAGCTTTTTCATTTGCAGATTCAAGTTTATTGCATTAAGGCACGTTTAATCACCCCGTCGTATTGCATATAAATCCATATAGATTTTTCCAAATAAATAAAATGATTAAGGGACATAATTGAGCCAAACTTTGAAAGCATCATAAGTTCAAGAGCTTTGGGGAAGATTTGATTGATTTGCTGGGAGGAGGAAGCCATAGCGGCTAGTGTCCCGAAGTTCAGCATCCAAGACCAAGCGAGTGTCAAACTTATCCTTGACCCAGTCCACATTACCGCCACTAGCGGGGTCTGCAATAAATCACTAGAAATTTGGCCCAAAATTTCAAACAAAATGGCTTTAAATGATTTTACGGGTGTACTCGAAGCCATCAAGGTTGACAATGTAGACATTAGACTTAGACAAGTTCAGTTCGCTCTGTATACTGCACAAGTGGTAACTGCACTGGTTATCCATTTAAAACGTGAATGGTTGTCGAATTTTAATGCGTAACATCAAATTAATAAATAAAGTTCTATGTAACAGCAAAGTAGGTATATTTAGAAAAAAGCTAGTTGGCATTACTTGCTTCAATAACGATTGCTGGCTTGGGAGCAAAAGATGCTTGACGTCGCGACCTTCGTAACTTTTACCAAAAGTTACCGCAGCAGTTTGCCGAAGTGACTCTAATGGACAAGAGGTTTGAGATAGTTTATCTGTCTAATTATTATGCCAGAGAATTAATTATATTTGTTCTCACTTATACTCTCTTATGTATCAAACCAAGGCAACGTTATAAATAACCTCACGTGGTCGACCGTGGAAGCCACGTGATGTGAAACGATTCTGTGATTGTATGACTGGATGAAAGGGAAGCAGGGGGCTTGGAACTCGGGTTTTGTGTGTTTGGCAGTGGTGATTCCATCCGACTTGATGTTGGGGATGTTCGAACAAAGGTGAACTTTACGCCACAATGGCCGGACGAAACGACGCAACATGATGACGTCATCCTGGTTCCCGCCGTTCCTCCCCTATGACGTCACCTCTTAGTCCTCCGCATTGCCCGTAAACCTCGAGCAGGAGTCATCACACGGCACAGGCCGACGTGTACGACGCAATAGGATGACGTCATCCTGGTCCCCGCTGCTCCCCTATGACTTAACATCCCAGTCCTCCCCATGTTCCGACAACCTCGAGCATGAGCCATCACACGGCACAGGCCGACATGTACAACGCAATGGGATGACGTCATCCTGTCCCCGCTGTTCCCCTATGACTTTCCATCCCAGTTCTCCGCATGTCCCGTCAACCTTGAGCATGAATCATCACACGGCATAGGACGAAGTGAACGACGCAATAGGACGATGTCATCCTGGTCCTCGTATCTTTTTGTTCATTTTCCCTGGAACCTTTTATCCCGTTTCGATCAAAAATCTTCTCATGCCCCGACAGCAATAGCAAAGGAAGCCGTCTTTTAACCTTATTTTTGTGTTTTATAAATAAACAAGAACGACAGTAATCAGCATGCAAAACCATCATTGAATACAAATTTCCGATTTTACCACACCCTTATCGTTGGATGTGTGCATCGAACGTGCATTTGCTCTAATCGAAGCAATGCGAAATTGCCTAATTAGCATGTATGATCTTTTGAATAAAACTCAGAGATGCCATGTCAGGAGTACCGCGTCTGCGTCATCCACAGCAGTACACACTTGCCGTAGCGGCGGTTCATTTGTCCCTATTTTATGAGCAACGTACACAGATCTTTTTTTGCCAACTTGGACAGGCTTCCATGACCATTAAGTTGATGTCTGCTTGGCCTTCTTCGCATCGAAGATGGGTTTCGATGGCCACTAAGATTATAGCTGCTTGGCCGTCTTGGAGATTTGGAGGGGGTTGGATGATTTTAAGGAGCTTCGAGCTAATCTACCATCATTATGCTTCGCAGAAAAAATAATGCAGTTGTTTATGGATTCAATTTTTTGTGAATTTTATTGACTAGCACTCCCCTCAAAAGGCTAAGGTTTCGTTTCGGGACCCGGTGCCTCTCTCCAGTTATTTTCCAGTCATACCATCAATCCATCCGAAACCGCAACTCTAGCAGCCGGTCGGTCCGTAGGCTGATGACCAAATACCTGTATCTACTTATTTAAGCATTCACGTCATGTCAAAAATATACGAACCATGAAACCAACGGGCTTGTAGAATTATAATTCTCGCTGACATCCATTGCTTCAATCGCCACTGCATTCCCATTAATATCAATCTCGTCGACTTCTTTTATCCACCGGTGCCTCTGATGACTATTAAAGCAATTGAACGTAATAACGAGGATCTTGTCACGTTTGATGCATGAATCAAACGATCACGGGGTGGTTAAAAAGGAAATTTGTATAGAATAATCGTTTTTTATGCCGACTTCTGTCGTTCTTGTTTAATTATTACGCTCAAAAACCGTCAGACTGTAAATTTTAGATCGCCATTCCAAAGAATTGACAAAAGAGGGATTGCCTGAATTCAGTTTTCAAGCCTTCTGTCGTCATTAGTTCCAGTTAGTTTATTTCATACGGGGGAATGATGTTGGTTGTTCATATCAACGGCGCAATAAATTTGAACATAAAAATATAAGTAGTTGGGAGCTCAAACAATGCAAGCTTCAATAAATCGTAATTACTGACGAATTTTAACTGCAAACTTACTAAAAAAAGTATAATGTAGTTTTAGAAAACAACGCTTTATCAGAAACAGACGATATGTTTAATCAAAAGTGAAAATTTCTGGCAGCTTTTGCAGTTATTTTCCTCTGATTTTGACAAACTTAGTCAGGGTTGCAAAAACGCAACAGGTAAGAAATCTTTTCATCATAAATCAAAACGATGGTAGCTTGTTTTGTGAAATTTCAAAAAAATATGAAAAGACGAAGAATGGTACACAGTAGACAATCTTCATAAATTCTTCGGTATTCTTATCTGATTTCCCGCCGATTGGCTGGTTCGGAAAGCTTTTTCAAGGCATTTGGCGAAGATTTTCGATTCCTTGACAATGTCCATTTGATTTTTAGGAAAGCAAATGGAAGCAATTTAGCTGAAAATTGTGAATGGAAGATTTTAATTTGTGTGATTTCAAATCTTCTAGGAATTAGATCCTTAGAAAGATTTTTGCTTGATCACGGCTTCAATTTTAAAAACTATTTCAAATTATAATAATGCATCTACAGTGCACTGCGCCTGCATTGCGACTGTTAATATTTATTTACTTATTCTTTAAAAACAGCAAAAGAAGGATAACGGAACTGCCAACCCGAAATATTCAAGGAATTTCGACTGTATTCCAGATGAAGGCTCCATCATGAAGGCAATTGCATTTTCAACCACCTGCTTGATAGTTCGATTTGTTTTTCGGCAGAATTTGCAACGAAAGTTCAAATGAAAAATATAGCGATTAATTCTAAATGTACATTCAATTTCTTTGTAACTCGTATCCATTTTTTAAAAAGTTATTGGATTTTCGTTTTGAAATTTAAATTGATTTAATTAAATATATATGAATTTAGGGTATGTATATTTGTATTCCGTCAATATCATGTCCAAAAATCTACACACCACTAAACTGCTCTAGAGTAAATGTGATCATTTCGGACGGTTTGTACAGCAAAGACACATTTTCCTCCCACAGTTTACCATACCATGTCAAGCCTTCACCAACATTGTTGGATCTTTACTTTGAAATCAACGGTAAATAAACAACACGATGCCAGATTAAATGCAACGTTAAGTGCACTAACGGCGAAGTAGGAAATCGCTTGAAGGATACAATTCGACCCAACATCAGTGATCATTGTCGTATGTATAATAATAATTACTAATGTTTTCTTGATTCCTTCGAAATTTGACCTCCACTTAGATTGTGGTATTAAACCATATGAAAAATGAATATTTGGCGGTATGATTGGATACTCTCAATAATTTCCGTGGCTAGTGGCATTTGTCATAACCAATACCAGGAAACTATTTTGCGGAGGCGCAATTATACACAACACGTAGGTTATTACAAAATTACGACCAGCAAAGATTTTTACAAGTGTGTACCCATTCTTGTTGCGTATCCACGATGGTTCACATCAAATGGATAATGTAAACGCAGGTACACAACGAAAACAAAATCCTCAACAATGGTTAAGGTCCCATGAGCCTTTTCAGATGTATTAGCCACATTGAGAGTATCATCATCCACATTATTGAGGGTTTGTGTAACGTCTCCATCAAAAAATAAATAGGATGCAGTCTGGAAGTGATGAAAATGCATTGTTTTCTCCATGAGAATCACTATCAGACGATGATAATAATAATAGCTGCTTCGCCTTCTTGGCGACTGTGTTTCTGTGACGATGAAGATAATGGTGTTTTGGCCTTCTTGACAACTTTAAGTAGTTTTAATGACGATAAAGATGATGCCTGGTTGGCCATCATGAAAACCTTTAGAGGTTTCGCTGATTTCTTGGAGCTTCCAGCTAAAGGAACATCATTCTTCTACATACAAAATGAAGCAGTTTTTTACGGATTGAATTTTGGAAAGTAGTCTCCATGAAATTTGATGTACGTCTTATCCCGTGCAATGAACTAAACAAACAATATTTATATAGTTTCTTGCCTACTTATTACTATAGCGGAACGTACCTTTCGTACCTGGATGTGCGATAACACAGCTCTGAGATTGCACGAACCAATTCAACACCTCCTCTATAATGAGATTTAAGTTGTGATTAATGCACACAAGATAGAGAATCTTGTCACACTGGATGCACACATCCGAGGATGTAAAGACTAAATGCAAATTTAAATTCAAAATCGTTTCACAAGCTGATGTAATGTTTTCTTCTTGATGAAAGACCAAAATCGTCAGTAGGAGAATTTTTAATCGCCATTCCAAAGTAATGTTGCCTGAATTCATTTATCAAGCTTTCTGACGTCATTAGTTCCAATGAGCTTATTTATACTGTTGAACGACAACGCATCATACCGTAAAATTTTATTTTTAACCACCTGCTTGATATTTCGTATTTTTGGGCGGAATTCACGAAAGATCAAATAAAAAATATGGTGAATTACTCTTAATATGCATACAATATCTTTGTAAGCCTCATCGATTTATTAAAAAACTAATTTCATAAATTGTTTATGAGTTCAGGGCATCGATTTTTGTAAATCATCATCAATATCATGCTCGAAAATCGATGTACGTAGAAACTACTCTTTAATGATTCATAAGAACCTTTTTTAAGTTTCAAGACGGCTTGAATCGAGCACACTCATCGGAAAACTGTTAGGAGACAGACTTTAGAGGAGGCGAAGCAGCAGTAGGAGCAGGCCAAGCCGGTGCCAAAAGGGCCATAACCAGCACGGCACCAGCTTTTCGCTGGAAAGATAAGATTACATCCAGGGGAAATATATATATATATGGAGAGAGAGTATAGAACCGGGGACACGGAGTGCCACTTCTTTAATGTTATTAGTTGTCAGACTATGTCGGTTGCAGTCCAGTTAATTGTTCAGACGGGTTTAATGCAGCACAATTTTATTTTAACAACTTTTGCGGTTTCGATCCTGGGCCATCTTTGAGGGTCCATAACTTCGGAGTTTATAGTAATTTTGCAAAACGGTAAAAACCCCCCCAACTGATTTACTTCTAGTTTGCATAAAAAAAATTTCAGCCCAATCGGACGGTAAATATAGGAAATATTTGGTCCTGAAAACGCGTTTCAAGTCCTTTGACCAAAAGTGCAACCCCTCGTACATCTAATACAGGGGGCGCGCGTGAACTTTTTGAGTGCAGGTGACCTAATAGACCCAAAAGTTACCCCAACACTCAAAATTGGAGGATTTTAAAGTTATGAATAATATTGAGGTTGATCAACAAAATATAGTCTCTCATAACAGTCGGATTGGTTAATATTTGAGCAAGTCATTATATCAGAGTAATTCAACAGTTAGCTTGTGCCTGAATTTTAATTTTTTTTATTGTGCTTGTACTTGTAGTGATCAAATAAAATATAGTTTTTTGTGTAAAAATCTACGCAATGATGAAAATGATGATATTCAAGAGGAGTAAGTAGAACCTATTTTTGCCATTTTTGTATGACTTTTTAGCCAAATCAAAAAATTTTAAATAAGCAAAAATCAGTCCAGCCATCAAATTAAAACTCCACTAAACTCAAAAGCTTGACAGCAGCAAGGTTCTTATCTGCGTGCTTCAATTAGGCCAACAAACAGTTATTCCACAGCATAGGTAGTAAACTTAAGATTAAGAGAGCATAATTAAAAGCATCGGTTTGTAACAGTGAATATTTTTGGCCAGTATAATCTGGTGGGGATTGTCACTGTTACTACGAGAGTACGCTTGTAAGTTACGTTCTGAAAGACAATATGGATGCTCAGGTTCACAGTGCACAACTCAGACTTCTGCCGTTATGAGGGATAACCAGAGTCCAGTTGGAATTAAAATAGATTGGAATTCACATGCATGCCAAACTCTCTCTAAATTGGCCTTGAGCCGCTGCGCGACGGCATACGAGATTAAGGATCTCTCTCACATACATAGCCTACCGGCACACACAGCCCTAATTTTCTTGCCACTTTTTACGCCATCGGTGCTCTCAGGAGAGACGTAAAGGCGAGGAAGGTACATTAGTCGCATACAGCACAAGACGTGCTGTTTTTCGTTTATGAACTTGTGAGGTGCAATTCACAGGTTGACGCAGGATCAAATTCAATTGTTGAAGTTCTTTTTCTGAGTACAAGTTAATCACTCTCTCGGTCCCTTAAACTTTTCCATTTGCACATTCAAGTTTATTGCATTAAAGCACGTTTATTCAACCCGTCGTATTGCATGCACATCCATACAGATTTTTTTAAATAAATAAAATGATTAACGAACATAATTAAGCCAAACTTTGAAGGCATCAATAAGTTCAAGAGCACTGGGGATGATTTGATTGGCTGGGAGGAGGAAGCCATAGCGGCCAGTGTCCCGAAGTTCAGCAGCCAAGACCAAGCGAGTGTCGAACTTGCCCTTGACCCAGTCCACACTACCGCCACTAGCGGGGTCTGCAATGAATCACAAAATATTTAGACCAGATTTTTATACAAAATTACTTTAACTATTACATTCAATTGACTTACAAAGCAAATCGACAATGTTGCCTGGAGTGAAAACAGTTCCGTAGCGCTGTCTCAGAGCTTGGGCTCCTTGTTGTGCGACGGCGTACTGTAAAATTGAGTAAATATTTATAATATTCAAGCTGTCTATGTCTTTAAATAAAATATTTATGTAAATATTGATTTAAATGAAAGTTAAATAGTTAAGAGGTGACTTACCCAAGAACTGTACTCAGGAAGGGGTGTGGCAGTGAAGCCATAAGGAATCAAAATGAGCTGAGAATAACTGTGGATTGAGAAATAGAACCGAACGCGGGTCCCAATCGTGCTGAAATAGTCAGCCAGGGCTTTGGCTTCAATCTCGGAGAATGCAGTAGAACCAGCAAAGGTTTCCAAACAAGGATTGTTTGAAGATCCACCAGCTGGAATTTACATGTATCAATTAATTAAAAATTAAATACAAGCACTACAATTTAAATTTACTTACTGAACCATTCAAAGTCCCAGTTACGGTTGGGATCAGCACCTCTGCATCCCAAGACAGAGTTGGTACGAGAGCGGGTCTTTCTCCATGAGCGGTCCTACATTAAAAATTTAATAAAATTCAGCATAACTTTTCCAAATTAATTAATCGCATCAATATGCCATGAAAACGAAAATTAAATTGCAAGTTAGCTTACAGTAGTGCGGGTGTACTCATAGCCATCAGGGTTGGTAATGGGAACAATGTAGAAGTCGAACGAGTTCAACTCGCTCTGCAGACCACCGTTCAATAGTTCGTTGATAATGTAAGTGGTAACTGCACCGGTGATCCATTCACGAGCGTGGATGTCTGTAGAGATTTTAAAGATTAAAATCAAATTAATAATTGAAATTCGACATCAAACCAAATCAAAAAGCTGGTAGGCCTTACTTGCTTCAATGAAGATTGCTGGCTTGGGAGTTGAAGATGTAGCGATCTTGATGAGCTTGAGGGCACGACCTTCGTAACTTTGACCGTAAGTGACTACACTTGCAGATGCGTGCTGTGAGGCTTGTTTGTCCAGGAAGGCGTGGATCTGTCCACCAAAAATTGAGCATTAAATTTGGACTTTAAAATAATATATTAATTAAAATGATTAATAACAAAACGAATGTTTAAAATTTGGCTTACATCACTCAAGCTGTAGTAAGCATCCCAAGTCAAATCTCCAGCAGCCTTGGCCGTTTTGGTCACTTCATTGTCCATGAGCCTTTGGACATTTTCAATGTACTCTTCAACAA
>JAQIWI010000671.1:0-24941 GCA_034698825.1 Deuterosminthurus bicinctus | reverse complement strand
TCAAAATTCTACAAAAAATACTTCAAAATTCTACAAAAAATACTTCAAAATTCTACAAAAAATACTTCAAAATTCTAGAAAAAATACTTTAAAATTCGTGTTGTATAAAAAGGTATCCTCCCGATGGAAAGTAGGGCCGTAGGAAGTCGGGACTCCTCTGCCGCGACTATCCTGCTGCCCTTCGGAGGGATGTTTTATACTTGCAAATTCGCATTTCATCCTGTTCTTATTCCGTTCTTGTTGTTACTCACGAATCTTCCGGCATGATGAAAGATTCATCTCTTTCGGCTTAATACTTTACCTCAGCGAATCTCTGACTATCGTCTCTTTCTTCACCAGCATCGCTCATTCTCCCTGTAATAATGGTCTTTCATGTTCCAAATACATGATTACAGTCCAAATTTCTCAATCCCTCATCCATCATATCTCCCTTAATGTTCATCTCCAATTCCACTCATTTCTTTCCATCAGTGACTTGTTAGCGTCTTGTCAGGCAAAATTTTCGTCGTCCAACACGTGAGCTTCTGCAAACAAAAACCTCGCTCGTTCATTTTGCTTATCATACGGATTGATTAAATTGTTTAAAAATTTAAAGTTGCTTGAAATCTTTTAGATGACTGCATCCATGATGATGGCATTCAATGTTCCCATATCGACTGAAATCTGAGAGAGTGCTTTCACCAAACTTTGCAACATCTAAGGAACGTAGCTTATCGCCTTCATGAGAGTAAATAAATAAAGTGGAACTCCATGCAATTTCAGTGCACTTAGCTATGTGCCAGTTCTATGTACGCCCGTACAAATCAACTTTTTAATTTGTCTCACAAAAGTGCCCTTCATACATTTGGGACTGGGAGGAGGCTTGTTTAATTGTCTGTCTGTCAAAAAGTTCCTTCACAAGTGTAGTATTTGGACATTTATTTGGATGTACTTGTGCAAGAAATGAAAATCAGGAAGGAAATAAATGAAGGAACAAGGCTCTTCTTTTATCCCATCTCGTCAATTTTCTTGATCCAGAGACATTCTCATCCTCTCTTTCCTTGGATGATGTAGAGAAAAGAACGGTTTTTACGCTTAACAACTGTTACAAGTTACGGGCGAGTTGAATTTGACGGAAGACATAAAATAAGGAGAATTTTAAAGGGCGACATAATATCAGGCAATCTTTAACACATGCTGTCTTGGATGTCTTCCTCGCCGTTGTCATAATGATAAACGACGGAACTGATTAACATAACCACTCTCTCATCTAACCTTTGCGCGCTTCACATGCGTGCTGGAATGATATGGAGTATAGACCTTGAAGGCAATTTGTTTCCAAGGTCTGACTCCTCATCTTTGTGAGCACCTCAGAGATATATGAGAGCAGATGACGATGATGATGACGACAGCCAAAGATTATTGTTCAGGCAATGGCGTATAGCACCATGTTCACGGACGGATAATAATAAAAAGAATAGATGGGGATTTCATTAAAGAAGTCGAGTAAGAGAGTTAAAGCTGTTGAAAATGCTGCAGCACGTGAGTGTACTATACTGCAGACTATATACAATTGCCAAGAAGTTGTCATTTAGTTACTTGTGCACGGAAACGAAATAACAATAACGTTGGACGTATACAGGGTTGTAAAAGATTAAAACCCTCTTATTTCCATCGGATGTACTTGTGTAGCTACGTTATAGTGTGCGTGTTTGTGAGATGCACTGAGCAATGATAAGCGCACATGTGGAGGATTGTGTAGGAGGGGGGAAATGGTAACATTTTGAGGTACGGTGCAAACTAAATAAATGGTTATACTCCTGCTGGAAAGGTCAAATTGCTTTGCGCTATAGTCACCTTGAAAATAACTCAGCTGATTTATTGGCATCTTTCCGCATTCCATCCTCTGGGAAAGACGTTCCAGCTGAAGCATCTTGAATAATAATGCCATAACTTGCCACTATAAGTTCTCCCACAGTGCCACTATACCACCCCTTCCCTTCCTGTCCAATTTTACAACAATGAAGTATACTTATAGGCTCGCTTTTTGAGTATTCGTAATGTATTCGCAACTAAACAGGAAGAGTGAAAGAGCTATTGCTGTGGAAATAATAATAATAGTAACAACAACCTGAAAGTGCCTTTTTCATACTTCAACTTTTACTCTTGATGCTTTTCAGTGTATCCCCAGGGCAATGCCTGCACTTAATTTGAAACACCTGAGCAAAGATGAGCAAAAGTAGAGAAAGCAGGAGTTGAGAGATGAAATTTGATCCTCAAATTCTTTTCAATTTCCAGGTTCCATCAGCAATATTGATGACATCGATCCAAACAAGTGTGCGGATAATACGAAAGGGAAGAAAAATAAGGTTATTTCTGGAGTAGTCGGAGCTGCCTCGTCCGTTACTTCAATTCAAGTGGCCAACTTGCTCCGACTATTCAAAATTCCGCAAGTAAGTGCCCAACTTTTTTTGAATCTTGATGAGTCTGGGATGTTGAATGAGGAAGTACGTACGTACGTACATCTTGGAGCCATCTTAGCATGCACAAGTGGCCCAAAGTCTGCCCACAACAGACGAAGAAAATGGAAGTAGAGGGAACTACAGATATGGCCATGGATGAGTGACTCCTCCATAAGGGTCAATCAAACTACAAAAAAGATCTCTCTATCTCTCTTAATTCCAGGTATCCTACTTCTCAACCAGTCCAGAACTGAGTAACAAGAACAGATTTGAATTCTTCTCGCGAACCATTCCATCTGACACACATCAAGTACGAGCTATGGTCGAGATTGTTAAATTATTCCGCTGGAGCTACATATCCATTATTTACGAAGAATCCAACTATGGAATTAAGGTAATTTCCTTTCACTCACATACCTTTGCACACACACACAAACCGATGAACCAAACAAACCGCTGGTGCTCTTAGTTTCATGTTGGCACGTGTAGGCAATCTAGTGAAACGGATCTTTAGCATTCAAACGGAAAGAAGAGCCCTTACCTTGCACTGGTCATTACCGATCATGTATGCCTAGCTCTCTCTTCGCTATTGTGCTCATATACAAAAACACGCGAATCTTTTATATTTGTGCCCAAAAACCCGAGAAATTTCCAAGTAACCCAACCAAAATACTCAATTTTTCATTTCTACGTGAGTGGAAAATTACAGAAAGTAGAAGCATGGTGCCAGACAGTACATTGGAACGACTCATCAGCTGCTCAAAATTTATCTGTAACAAGGACTTTTTCTCAAAATCTAGCCTAACCTATCATACCCTGCAACTACTTTAGAGGTAACCTGATGCTCCTGGTCACTCATAGTTTCTCTTATTTGACCCTTTTCCATCCAATGGAACCTTTGACGTAAATTGCAAGAGCGTGAGAATTGCACTTTCCCCGCTGCAGTTCTCAGCATGCTACGTGAGACCTTGAATTGCAATGATTGCAACATTGCCGCATGCGGATTAAGCAAGCCAATCTCATCCCACGGCATTCTACCGTATGGCTACAGCTCTGTGACACACATTGCCTTATTAGTCTTCCAATGTGTATCCATAAAAATAGGACATTATTTGGAGTCACTGTGAAGCTTAAATGGCAGGAAGAAGCTATCTAACGCAGCCTAGCATATTCTATACGTTTTATGTACGCCTCTATAAATATTATCTCAGTCTCACAGCCTGCTTCGCAAGGGCAAGTAAGGGAAGATAGAAAAAAAAGTGAGGAAGTAGACGAGGAAGAGGAGGCAGGCTGGTAGGAGAAATGGAAAAATGTGTATGAGAGAAAGTCAATGCGGTGTGTGCGTGTGTCTGCGTTGGTGTTACACCGACTGCAATATAGCTCGTGGTCTTTTCCTGCTTCTCCATATACGGAGAAGAAAAGGCTGTAAATAGGTTGGGTGACGGGGAAATGCTTTTCCCTCCTTCGAGCGCTGATATAACACAGTGCACGTATTAACTCTCACGGATCCTTCTATTTCTCCGAGTATATCCAACTGAGGGATGTCCGTCCTGCAGAAAGGAAAGCCCATAAAAAAGAAATTCTCAGGATAAAGTCAAAGGATGCAGAGAGGAGGTTGAGAAACAAAAAAGTAATACTGTGTTTGCTTGTTATCAAAGTCACAGAAGCTCATTCCTGAAGATATCTAGAGTCAGTGCATGAGAGAATAATCGTCCTCTCCTGCCTCATAGACATGCTTCTTTTCCCTCAGATTTTGCGCTATATAGTCTCTATCTATATATCCCTCTTCTACCAACATACAGCCACGTTTGACAAAGAATAATATCTCCCAACGCGTTCAATCACTTGCTCCCTACATGGTCACACACACACACACACACACGCACAAGTCCTATACTTTCACCTACTTTGTTTTTCCTTAGCCCCCAAGAACTATTAAGATTGTGACACAGAAATTGATCCCACTAATTCATTTCCCGCACCACATTTTCACTCTCTTGACTCACTCACAGTCAAGGCTTCCTTTCAGCACTCACTCCCTTTTGCTGTTATGGTCCAGCTCTTCTACGATGATTGCATGAAGGACCGAAGTGGAAATTTCAGTGTGTTACCTTTATACTATGTCTTCATATTTGAGATGTGAGCTCATGAACATTTTTTAGTCACCTCCTAAATGCGCTCAGCTACGTGGACTGCTTTAGGTCTGATGGGAATCAATCCTCACGATCAATGTCACTTAAGATTCATCCCAATTCCCAAGTAGCATTCTGTAGATTGGCAACATCTCAACTCCTAAGCGGGATTAACTGCAACAACAAGAGACTCAACATGATTCAATGTGCGCATGATTTTTCCATTAACTGCCATTTTCTAGCTTCATTTACTCTGTTTTGTAAACGGGAGTCCTAGTTTGGAAGTCATTTAAAATCTCAGCACATACTATGTTCACCATTTATCATATAGGATGAATAGTAGGTTAACTTAGGGAAGCTGTGCTGAACGGTAGACATTTATTTATACTGGAACCTTAGTTTAAGAACAAAGAAGAACTTGCATCATTAACTGTCTGACTTTCGTCATTTCTTACATCATTTCCATGATATGGATGGGAGGTATTGGTCATTTGAATGCTTCCATCAATTTCGGCCTGCTTGTATTTCATGTTCATTCATATTTGTACAGTAGATTACGCCCTCGTGAGCATCAGCTTGTGTGCTGGCCACCAGTTAGGACTGAGAAGATTATGGCAGGTCGATTGAATCAGCACGTGTCCCCAGTCACCCAGTCGTGGCTTTGTAGAAGCTGGGTATGGACATCAGAGAATGACTATGAAACAGGCAAGAGATGTGAGGAGGCGTGAGAATAGATGCCTACATTTTGAGTTTCCTGTAATCAATCATTTCGTAAATACGTATGTATCTTCCTTTGAAGAGTACCATCATTTATTTGAAATGTGTCCTCATAATAGTGTTGGAGTGCCGAGACGTGCCTCGTCACCAAATCCAAATGGAGTTTCTAGTTTTACTAAAAACAATTCCTATCACTTAACCAGATCCTCCTTAATTTATTTTTAACGTGAGCGCAGTGGTTATTGGGAATCTTACTATAATCGCTAGTGAAAGTGAAACAAGTTTTAATGGTCACCTTCTAATCAGCCTAATGTTCTCAACACGGTTGAACATGTTTTTGACATCCAGACGATTGACTGACAACAATAGCATCATTATGAGATAGATATAACTGTTACATCAAAGCAGGCCTGGGATTAGCCAATTACGACGCCCCTCAATATTCAGCTCATGCTCACTATTTCCTCCAAGAACAAATGGCTGGAGGAAGAATACATAAATCCTGAAATCCTACAGATGGAACACCGTATAGAGGCAACATGCTGTTACTATTGTGATCCATTTCCTTCATTGATTCAAATTTTAGGTATGAATTAGCTTTTTGTATGGTCCAACATTGTTCGCCAGTGTTTTCGACTAAAAAAAACACCAACAAAGAGTCTGTTTTAAGTGCCAGTTGTGAGAATTGAGTGTCAGCACATCTATTTAAGTCATTTCATTAAATGCATCAAAATCTCCAAATAGTCTCATGGGTAAGTAACAACTCTGTACCGGACTCGTACAGCATGAGAACTCGTCTTTTGAAAGAGCTATCTACCACAAGAACCTTGGGCCATTAGTGGTAGCTCTAAATGGGCTTGATTAAGGAGTTCCCGAATTTAGTACGTATAAAAAGCCAGGTTTAAATATGTGCCATTAAAATTCCTTATACATAGGCAATACAAAGATGGAGGAGTAAGGAAGGCAGGAAAAGAGCTGTTAATAAAAAGAGGAGTCATAGTACAAGGAGCTTGTGCATGTGTGTCTATATTGCTCTTTGGAGCACTTAATGGAAGAAGCTTACCTTGGTCGTAAAGCCTCGTTATGTGACTTCATATTGGACCTGGTTATTCTATGTAGACACAGGAAACTGTTTTCCTCCAGCATCGTAGGGAAAAAGCTTCTTCCATGGTTGGGTGCGCACCACTACTATGACTGAAACCAACTCTACGCCGCAGGTTAATGTTTGTGTGAACTTGAAGGAATGCCAGAACGAAAGGGGGCTGACGTTAAGAGTGAATAACTGTCGAAAAACAGTGTTGAAACTTGCATTTTTATGACGACATTAGGTCCAAGCAGTATAAATATGTTATTTATTTAAAAGCAATTCCAGCTTTTCGTTATACTCTTTACTTTCTCTATGTGACCGCCTTTTTTGCAAAGGAGCAAAACTTCATCCATTAGTGGCTGTTCGCTGTTGGTGAATATCTATGTGCGTGCGAGCATGTACACATACAGGGTGGGCCAGAGAAGACTTCACAATTTTAAGCTTGAATAACTTCAAAAATTTAGGAGCTAGACATGTCGGGTACCAATTCTAAAATTAGAGTCTTCGGGCAATTGATTGATTGATTTAAGTGCCTAAGGGTTTTTCTCCCATTGCACTCCTCTGTTTGTCATAATGATGATTAAAAAATTTTCTATTGACTTACGATTGTATTTAGTGTCATTTCGCAGCCATCCTTCCCATGTTGACACTTGATATGCCAAAATATCACCATACCCACTTAGAACAGTCAAAATGGACCAGTTAGCATTAGTCGTAACACCTGTTACCCGGTTTGACCTTTGACCCCCGAAAAATCGGGTTTTTGTGCATCTCCGAAACGGGTGGATCGATTTTGATGAACTTTTTTTTGTTCGAAAGGTATTCGTAAATTATGACGATCTGTAGACGCGGAAACCGAAATTTCGAAAACTTTCAGAAATATGTCAAAAAAACATGGTTTTTTTGGGTACATATTTAGTTGTAATTTTCGGTAAAATACGAAATTCCAAAAAAGGAAAGATTGAATTTTGCTCCTAATGATTTTCTATCGAACAAGCCAAATTTCAGCTAAATCGGGCTAGAAATGGCTGACATATCCTCCCCATTCATCATCATCATCATCATCATCATCAATAGCCTCAAGGGCTCTTTATTGGGACTTACCCAAATTAAGTTTGGTTTCAACATTGTTACAACTTAAGTTTAGTTTACAATAAGTAAATTACTGGTTTAACATTTGATTTCCAGTTAATGGTTACATTTAAGATTTAACACATATGATAGACACGGATTGGACACGGGTACAGATTGGGAGTACATTGCTTCTGCATTATATAGTGGGAATGAGTTAATTGATACAGGGTGATTTAGTTATTTTGATGTTTGTGAAGGGATTGCAGGAATCAGATTTCTATGTTTTGCAGTGTAGTTGAGAGGGACTGAGAAAGCTTTCGTACCATCGGATTCGTAGAGAATAGTTACACCGTCGGATTTCTTGAGTTCAAAATATCTCCAGGAGACAAATTTTGGGTCGTCAGGAAGATTGTGTTTTGCCTTTAGGGTATGTCCAAGTTCATACAGATGTTTTCTGATTTTTCCTTGCTCAACTGAGAAGTCTCTTTTGATCTTCATGCCGGTTCCGTTGAGTTTGTGAGAGTTCTTCAAGATTTTTGAAATTATTAGGTGAGTTCCGAAAGTAGCCAGGATCGCCGAGTCTGTACTTGTTGCGCCGTATGGAATTCACTTAACAGATGTTGGTCGGACATTGGTCACATTGATTACAGCGAGAGTTTCATGAAGTTTTGCTTCGACCTCCATTCTGGGTGTGTTCATATCCATCTTGACGCCGGTGAAAATTAAGTTGAGCTTCCTATGTTCATTCTTGATTTCAATCAGGTCGTTTTTCATGTGCACTATAATGGCCTTGTCTTCCTCGACGACCTTGACTCGCAGTTCGAGTTTATTCACCTTGTCCACGCACATATCAATGTCTCTGCGAAACTCTTCTAATATTTTGTCTATTTTTCGGTTAGTGTCCTGGGTTTGCTCTGAGAGAAGCTTGAGGATTTTGCCAAGTGCAGGATCTTGTATTCGAGTGAAGGGGTCATCATCCTGCGTACGATTTAGATTTTTTGAAGATTTTGTCCCTGCTTTCCCGCTCATTTATGAGTCAATTTTTTGTTTAGTTTGTTGAAAATAAAAACTTGCCTGTTATTTCCTTGTGCTGGGGGGCCAATCCAGCATAATCGGTATGGCCAGTTGTGGATAATTTGATCGGATAAGTACCGGATTGGCAGAATATTTATTTCCACACTATGTATACTCACACAGTTTGCTCATATGTACTCCCGTGTGTATTATTTTAGTTGCTGAGATGTTCAAGTTTTAAGGTTGTAAAGTGTATGAGGAGATGCTTATCAAGATAAGATAAGGGTAGTGATAAGGGAGAGAAACTCTAGAAGTGTTTCTACTCCGAGTGTCAGCGAGAGATATCCTCCCCATTGGAACCATAGAGATAAGAACAGACATGGGCATTTACATACTAGGATTACATGGCATATACATATATATAATCACGCTGGTTACATGGAAGAAACTTAAAGGCTAATTTTCTGGACAAAATCACTTCATCCAAACTAAGTGAAACATAGGAAATTAAAAAAAAATACATGGGGAACACTTTGGTATAATTTAGGACCGTCGCCATCAAGGTTTACATAATTAAAATAAGGTGAGAAGTTGGAGTTCTCCAACACTTCTTGAGGTCACATTTTGATTGCAGAAAGACATTATCTGAACTATCACGTTTTGAGCGGTATAATTCACATGTTTTGCACTCTGCGTTCATTATTTTGGAAGATACAGGCACTCGAAGTTTTCAAAATGGCCCCAAAACGCCTGGCCTGTAAAACGCAGGTTGAAATGGTCATATTTTGGCTAGTTTGAATATCTCCACCAATCGTTGGGCGATCAAAATTACCCTAAAACTCTAATTTCAGAATTTGTACCCGAAATCTCTGTAGATCCTGAACTCTTGAAGTAATTCAAGTTTAAAAATGCAAAGGCCCACCCTGTATAAACGTGTATGTGTGTGTGAATGCGATGGTTTTCCAGAACCTTTTTGCTATATGATTACGATGACAATATAAGAGGGTGAGCGAAACAGCACATCTGTAGTGCAGCGTGCGTCTTAAGTGGTTGGATGAAGCGTCTTACTTGATGGTGTACTGTTCACTTGCAACGCACTGTGTTGTCACATGGGAATGTGAGGCATTGGACCGCGTTCATTGCTTTTGCTTGCTTAATATATGAACTGGAGCGAAGATGTAATTTACTGTCCCCACACGTGTCCCTGAAGAGTTTCTCAACTCATTGATAAATTTTGTGCAACCCTTTCTCTCTCTTGTAGTGTCTCGTCTTCGGGAGAAAATGGCTGTGGATTTTATCACAGCTCATGGGCTTTATGACAAAGTAGAGGAGAAGCTTATGTAATGAAAATACGTGTGTGCGAATGGATCCGTCCTTGGATGATGCACTTATGTCCCTGATCACGTTGCACATTATGCCAGGCTTGCCCACACGCACAAAAATGGGAACCACATAAAAAAATGAGTCAGATCGAAAAGATAATTGAGAGGTTTCTCATTACTGATTCCTCCCTCTTCATGTGTCATGTACAACGTTATGTGACCAACCTCGATTTCATGAGTAACAGCGTACTGACACATACACAGAATACACACAGACATGCATGTGACATGATAATGTCAATTTTTACTATGATTACACAGCAATATTATGTCATCCTTTTCATTTCACAGGCTTTTGAAGAGCTGGAGAAAGAATTGCCGAAGTTCAACATTTGCATCGCAGCCAAGGAAAAGCTCACCAAGGATTCTGGAGTAGCTGGAGCGAACATCTATGATCGCATTGTGGACAAACTTCTCAGCGTTTCTAAGGCCAAAGGTATGAGCTTGTTTCTATTAAAAAGCTACATATATGGAAAGCTGTGCTGGATGTAATTAGAAATTTCGATTCCACTGCTGGTCCTATGTACAACCTATAATGATGATGACGATAAGACGAAGAAGAGGTGGAATGAAGGTCCACACGTACACATATACAGCTACCGTAGGCAGTGCAATCAGAATTAACTGCAGACAGTTTTATTATCCACAATACTAACTACCCAGGGGAATGAATGAGAGCAGTTGGATGTTTTCGGTGAAAACAGCAAATGTAAACAAATGGAAGTGACATTGCACTGTGAGATGGTGGGTTTACTTTCTCTGTACGAGTAGTTTTCATGCCAGCAGGCAGGAGGACGTCGATGAGGATACTCTCTTTCTCTCTCAGCTCTTGATGGAGCTACTTGCTTTTTCCAGCCAACTTTCTCCTCTCGCTAACGGTTCAGATGGGAACAGAGAGCTAGGGAGTTCTGGGAGTAGCATTTAAAATTTGATGAGAACGTTTGCATCTTTATTGCCCGATGAATTTTCTCTTTCCTTGCGGTGGCTCTATTTTAATGGATAGAACGGATGAAGACACGATCATGATTCCCTTTTGTAGATTCATTGCAATGCTTTTAATTTCTGTCTGGTTAAGATTTGCCTCGGAGCTTGGTTAAAAATGAGAGCAGAAACTCTCCGGAGGCTTCACTGGTAAACAAGGGAATCCACCTTACGTACCCAGCCCGACAAATTTCATGCATTAAAAATCGCTTTTGCTCCTACTAGAAAAATTGGCTTGCTTCGAGCAAACAAGCATTAAAGTTCTAACATGTAGCTCCAGAGATTCCTCTGCTCCTGCTACTTTCCATAATGATTTCAAGCGGTTGGAATATCTATTTTACTACTTTGGCTTTAATCCTGAAAACTTGGTTACACAGTGTAAGGCGGCGGGAGACAATGCTAGTGAACTATGGTACCTTATCGGTTCTTTATGTGTCGCTGAATCTGTGACGAGAAGACTAAGAGTCCATAGCGGCTTCTGAATCCTCTCTCTCTCTCTCTCTTTCTCCGCTTTTTTATGTTACATCAGGACGAGTCTTATCGCTCCTAAGCTCACCTTTTGCAAATCTACCTATGCGTGGAAGAATTGGAGCAGATGAATGCCTCTAGTTTCCTTCGTTCCCTCTGTCTTTCTACCTCCAGCGTCGATCTCCGTCGGCGACATAAAATGATGACAGAGAGCATCTGTTTCAAGCTGCATTTAATTTATCCAGGCAGAAAATTAATGTCAGAGTGAGGAGAAACATATTTTAATTACTGTGAGAGATGAGCGCCTTTGGCACAGGTCTCTATAGAGAAATTCGGGAGATAGACAACTTGGTTTATCAGGAATTTGCTCACCTGCTTTAGTGTAATATCAAGAATTGCAAGTGCTAACCAAGTGGTAACCACCTTCCCCTTGCTACCCCCTGATGTCTCTTTAATGCCTTTGGGTCACCCAACAGCCGGTCTGTCAGGATCTGAATAACCTCCCAAAGGAACTCACTACTACTGTAGGTACGAGACAGCGTGTAGGATTAGTGAAGCGAAAAGTTTGGTCGTTTTTAGACGCCTCATCCTGAGCTGACAACATGGTTCCTTTTCCTCTTCTTCTAATCCACTCGAACCTTTAAGTCACTTCCTGCTTTTTACCTCATTGCTTTCTATTAAATGCAATGAGTGGAAAGGCTTACTTTTTCTAGTAGAAATTATAGATTCATTGAATGAAATTTGAATTTTCTAAGATTATTCTTAGCCACATACTTGGTATACATAACTATAGATCTTCTATGAATATATAGCAAGCTACATTTTTGCAATTTAGCAAGTCAACAAAGGCCCAGTAGTCCAAATTCCTATGCGGCTCAATCACAGAGGATATTTTTTGGTGAAAGGAAACAAGCGGCGTGTAGATAGGCAGCTTGGCATGGGTCAAATCTGTAAGTATTCTCATAGATTCTTTCAAGATCCAATCGCCTTAGATAACGCCAACACGATTGCTCCCATCAGATGATCTCAGGAGGAGTCTACGAACAGTGGGAGCAATAGAGAAAAACAACCATTTGAGCAGTGTCCTCACAGTGTATTCGAAGCAGTGTAAGGAAAGGAGTAATGAAAATGGTGTCTCGCAACTTTAAGAGTTGGTTCCGATGCTCAAGGAAATGGAAAATCCTGATTTAATTGGAATTTGCTGGCATTTGTTCCAACCTTAATGTCATTTTCGCTCCGTCTGTCCCGACCGAGTCAAACTCGGTTACTGTGATCTCATTCCCCGATTCCCCGCTCCTATAGTGACACTTTCCACAAGATGTGTGTAGGTTGGCAATACTGAATCTATTATCATGACTGTGGTGAAATCCTGCACACCTACACATCATGTGAAGGCATGTGTGAAAATGGGAGCTGAGAGGGAGTTGTAGGAACAAGACGGGGAGAAGTAGTTAAATTTAACTACATGTCACATTTTTCATTTTGCAGGAGTGATCGTATTCGGCTCGGACCAGGAGGTTAAGGGTCTGATGCAAGCTGTGGGCAGACGCAATGCCACCAGTGTGTTCACGTGGATCGGCTCTGATGGTTGGTCTGGTCGAACTCTGGTCTCACTCAATAATGAGCGAGAAGTTGAAGGGACGTTGGCAGTTCAACCCAGAGCTAACCCTGTCATCGGCTTCGACGAGTACTTTTTCAAGCTCAATGTCAAAAACTATACTCGAAATCCATGGTTTGTAGGTAAGATACATAAATCACTATTTTGAATAAGCTTGTAAACGTGCCTAAAGATATATATATTTCGTCTATGTGCGCGAGCCTATTTGTTTACAACGTTCATGTTGTTTCACACCAACTGAATGTTTACACCGTTTTTAGATGTATTCATACTCGTTTTAATGATACCGTCTTCATTATATTCTCCGCTCTGTCTCAAGTGTGAGCCAGGCAGAGCACAACCATCGGATAGTTGGTCTAATTAGCAAAGATCTGAAACAAGAAAAACAACAACAAACAGTAGGGGGAAAAGAAAAAGGTAACGACCGAAGTTGCAGGGATCCTTAAAAAGCTTCGTCACCACACGCCAACTAATGCACACCACGCATTACCAACCACTGCACTGTAAGATGTGTTGAAGGAGGTATACTTGAAGTAGGAGGGAGAGAGAGAGAGCAAAAGTTTTCTTGACAAACTTGAGACCGGTGATTATAAATGCCCGCCAGCACCTCGTTCGCCTGCCCTATTCGTTAGTAAAAGTAGGAATAAGAGAGACATAGAGTCTTCCTGTGGGAAACTTGCATTCTCTGCTTTCTATTCCCTACGGATAAATCCATAGAAATTCAAGAACGATGAGGTAGTAATAGTAGCAGCACAGTTTGTACCCTCTTCCCGATCTCCTTTGACTTGAAACTATGTGTCTGTATAGTTTGGACATACACACAGGTCCTTGTGTCACTTCCGACTTCTATTCTCCTGTGGCGTATGCATACAAGGGCAGACTGCTGTGAATCTTGTGCTCTATGTATACTCCTTTGCCGGCTCTTTCCCAGTATTCTTTCAGTCTGTCCTGTGTAAATGTAGGGAAGGATATTCGGAAGAAGGCAAGCAGCAGCTGGTACTGTCTCAAGATTTCTCAGTAAAGGATGAGCCTGCAAGATGAAAAAAGCTGAGGGCTAGCAGAAGGGTCGGGGGGAAGCATTCTTCAAGAAAACTTTCACCGCTGCTTTCCATCAATAATGCACCAACATGACAGATGTGTCATTTACGACTTGGCAAACGAAACGGATTGATATGAGTGAGAGGAAAAAAATTATGCTGCTACCAAATCAGCCCAAAGACTTTACTTTGTGTAATTTCAACTCAAAAATACAGATCAAAGGCTTGAGTAGAAATGGGGTAAGTAACGCTATGGCCGCAGGACATAGCGTACAAATATAGAGCGTCTTCTTCTCTCTCTCTCTCTCTCTCCCGCACCGACTTCTCAGTAAATTTCTT
The DNA here is from genome assembly GCA_034698825.1 of Deuterosminthurus bicinctus. Lineage (NCBI taxonomy): Eukaryota > Metazoa > Arthropoda > Collembola > Symphypleona > Bourletiellidae > Deuterosminthurus > Deuterosminthurus bicinctus. Next base: position 10,651 of record JAQIWI010000671.1, on the reverse strand, counting down.
TTATTAGACTTTCTCTCAAGCATCGTTGCAATGTAGCTATCGTCTCCGTGCCTCATTAATGAATGTTATTAACAAAGAAATAGCAATTTTTGGATGAAGACGATCACCATTGTGAAAGCCTTTTCTGAATGAGCAAAACGAGACATTCTAAAGAGAAATATAACTATTTTGATGGGACATGTCAATCCGAGTAGTTGAGGAGAAATATGTCAATGCCTATCTGGAGAGTCCTCAGTAAGGATTTACACAATGTGGAGTCTATCGATGAGGACAAATTGTGAGTCGTACTTTCGGGTCAGCAGCAATAAAGTGGAGTAATTCAGAAACTTATTGTGCCATCAGGTGGAAAGAGAAAGTGGACCCAACTTTTCCACGTCCAAAAGCTGTGGTACAGCGTCATTAATTGATTTATTTTACTTGCCGACCAGTTTATAGCTTTCGCCTAATTTTTCCCATGTTCTCTATCCCTCCAGAAACTATCCTCGCCTCCATCTGGCCCTCCCGAGCCAAGCTGGCTTATCTTGCTCAAGCCGCAATGTTTATTGCAACTTATTACATGGGTTCCTGTCTTCTCAACAAAATAACCCAGTAAATTTCTATACAACTAGAACCTGCTCCTATCCACAATATATACACCACCCCTCTGATGCGTATAACACACACCTGCAAGCGAAAGAGCCATCGGCTGTAATAGCAACTGTGTGTAGAGAAAAGGAAGGGGTAACAGGATGTGAACATTGAACCACGTTGGCGTTATTAACGCTGGCTGAATTTGAATTTAAATTCAGTACAAGATATAGAAAGACTAGGCTTCCCTTCCTAACCACTACTTCGTATACTTATAATATAAACTACCGGCTTTGGTGGGTGCGTGTGTGTGTAAGGGAATCTGCATTCCAAGGCTACTATTACTTATTTTACTCCGTGTTATTGTTTGTTACTTTAAGGTATATGCATGTATATGGATGCATGGGCAAGAGGCCTATATGCTATTCCAGAGAATTTCTAAATCCACTCACACACTATCTCTCTCGCTCTTCTTATGGCAGAATTCTGGGAACATCATTTTTCATGCAAGTATCCAAATTCGGCAAGGACGCCGTACAACGTGAATTATAAGACGCCGTGCACCGGAGAGGAAAAACTTACTCCGGAGAACACACCCTTTGAAGCTCAGCTGCAGTATGTCTCCGACGCTGTGATGGCCTTTGCGTGGGCACTCAAGTATGTTTTTAATTAAAGCCTATATAAAATGCTACAATTTTTGTCCATAACTACATAGAAACAGTGTACATATAATACTAGTGCACTTTACTCTCTACACTGGAATGAAGCTCTATAGACTCACATACATGTAAGAGAGATAACTAATAGCAAAGACTCTCAGCTTCCCTCACACCCACAAAAAAAACCTTTTCTCAGTCAGGTTGAAGCGGAAGGAATGGAGATTTCCCTCCACTCGTTCGTCTAACCCATACTGTCACACTTGGTACACATGTACGTATATGTAAATTCCACCTATCACTTCCCTCTCTTTGTAACATAGCTCACCATTGCATAGGAAACTTTACTAAGGTATAAAGAGAAAGTCGCCTGGGATTTTTTTTTCTAATTTTCTTTCCAATAATGGTTGGAGAAAGAAATGTGATTTGGCTTTATTTGATCCCACAGAGACATGTATAGGAAGGAGTGTAATGGGACAAAGAAAATCTGTGATCGCATGAATCCCATCGATGGAATGGAGCTTCTCAAATACCTGCAAAACGTTAATTTCACTGGTAAGTCTATCCCACTGATTTTTACTGCCGACACTTGCAATTATTTAACTTAATGTAGCAAAGTTCTCCACTTCTGGGGAAAATGAACCTTATTTGTCTGATCCTTTCATTTAACTCGAGTCATCTGGGTTCATAAAGTCTGCAATCAATCTTGAGAACAATGTGAATACGAGACCACCATTACCGATCCTTTACAACTCAAAGGAAGTAATAGCTTCCTCTCTCACGTTCAGGTGTAAGTCAAGTAATATTATTACTCGGAGTTTTTCAAGTAGACTCACTCAGACAGGCGGTAAAAACAAATAACAGCCAATTTCGCATTAGTTCGTCTATTTTTGTCCCATCCAAATATCCGTCGTTATGTTGGAAAATAATGTAAAAAGACAGTAGAATAATCGTTGGGAGGACAGTGGAGACATAAAAGTACGAGAGAATTCAAGGACAAAATGTTAATTGCCCTCCAAAGGAAGGCTATGTAGTATTAAGTACGTGGTGGTGTGATAAACGTCCTTGTCCCCATTACGGCCACTCTCCCCTTCGTAGTTTTCCAGGAAAGTGCCAAAAGAGTAAATCCTTCGTAAATTTCTCCTTCGACAATAGAAGACTGTGAGCTGATGTTGGGTTGTAGGAAACAATGGAATACGTACCCTACAAGGTTTCTTATTATGTCAGCAAGGATTTTGGCTGTGGTAAATCCAGCGAAATATTTGCGATGGATTTTAGGCGAATCAGTCTTTATTTCCGTTGTTTCAGCAAGTCCGCTTCGTTGAATCGTGCCGTAGAGAGAGATTGTATTGTGTTGGTGCATATATGTGTGTAACGATTTGGAATGAGAAAATAACATGAGAATCGGGTACGCCAAGTAAAATAGAGGAAGCCCAGGCATGTGTCAGTACATTCCAAGCAATTACTATTTCTTTCCAATGCTTTCCAAAGCTCCTGGCACTTACAGGGTTAGCATATACACACATTTATTGACACACACACACACATGACAGAGACTTGAATGGGTACCTTGGTGGATTTCATTTCCAACGGAAAAGCTCCGTCTCTAAGAAAATTGATGCAAGTTGACGATAAGTAACTGATTGAACTGAGGTAGGTGACGCTAATGGGAGAACTTCCATACAGTTAGTCCCATCTTTCCCTGCTCCGTGCAATCTTCAGTCTCACAATCAACACACTTACACTCACACAAAGTAACAATCCAATCGTTTCTTCCTCCCTCCAGGTTTTCTCTAATTTGTGACGTATGATCGCTGCCACGGCAGAGAATGGGTGACCAGATAAATTGGAAAAATTACAGTAACTAAACAGACGCTTTTCTATATTCTCCTCCTGCTCAACAAGAGACAACGTGCGTAGCTTGAATATTGATTTAAATCTCGCTTTACATCCTCTCCACGTTCTCCATAAAGACGTTAGTAGGGATGGAAGAAGTAAAGGTGGACGCGGCTGGGTCTTAACGATCCAGTGTTGTATCAATTGAATAATCCCAGCGTCTTTCCAAATCATACGTCTTCCTATACTACCAACAATTCTATGAAGAAAGGCGAAGAAAGCTCAGGATTACGATGGTGATAAAGTTTGATCAAATAGATATCCTATGTTGGCTTTCTTCACAGTACAATCACTTCCAGTTCTTCCACCCTCACATTGACGCTAGTATACTAAAGCATGGATTTCCCAAGTTATTTTTTCAATACAATCTAAACTATTAGGACAAAGTTTTTATTTGAACACAAGAGTAAATTTAAAATAGGGTAGACGTTCTTGGAGCGGTTGAGGTTACATACATGGATGAGGATGACAATAAAACAGGTCAGGTTTCATATTGCGATACACCTGGATAATAATAATAATAGGAAAAGCCAGCATCTGTTTCCTGGAAACAGGATCACATGGTAGGAATCAGTGTGGCAGCTGTGAGGATGCGGCTGCTGTAACTTACAAGGATTTTGTGTAAGGAGGCTGTAGTAGGCGCGTGCTCAGACTGGCGTTCAGGTTATTTAGGCGTGATAGATTTAATTGGATGATTAATTATGATGAATGACAGCAAGTCAGAGGGAGTAAGGGGTGACGTAGACCCCGTGCACATGCTAAAACTGCATTACCGCTTGTGCCAACTCCACATTACTTCCCCCTCATGCATGGCTTTCTCTCGTCTCTCTTGCAAAATCTTCTTTTATGTAAGGGAAACTTGCGGTTGAGCGGGTTTTCAGGATTCAAAAGCAGGAAGGAGCGAAAGGAGTTCATCTCTATGGATTGTCCGCTTGCTCACACACACTAACGGACTGTAATCCTCACGCCCAGCGTTTACTTTCCGTTTTTCTAATGCTCTATGCACTACATGCTCTTACGCATACATGTATAAACGAGACGAAGACGATTATTAAAAGGAGAAAGTTTACAATGAACATCTTCTTCTTCTCTCTTTCCTTCCCATCGCTCCGCTCCACCACCAAGTTCTTTTTTTAAAAAAGGAAATGAGTTTTGACGTGAACGCCAAAAACAATTTGACTCGCATGGCATTGAGTACGTGTGCACATTGAGAAAGGATGGGGAGATAGAAGTGAGAGCTTAGCTTGTCATTTCCAACTGTGTAATAGCAATTCACTTTGGTAAAGAGAAACTTTTCCACAATTCCCTATTCATTTCTCTCACTCACTCCCTCCCTCGCCCATCCGCTTCCTTCCAAGCTCTCTCCCTCTGCATTACTGTGTTGAGTGAGTGACTTATCTGGGAATGTATTTGCTAGAGCAGTTTCAATCTAGGATGTTGTATTGGTTTATACTAAAAGCAATAGGCGACCAAGTAGGAAACTTACTTATGGAAGGACTAACGCCGCCAACTTATTTGAATCGGACGCTCGTTGTTTGTATGGAAATAGATGAAATCTCTCTTTTTTTCTCCACTTCTTCTCCGCCTCCTTCTTCTATTCCAATTGTATGTACTCGAATTCGCAGCTATAGAAGAGGTTGCCCAAACCGAGTTTTTCATTCTCTGGCCGCGACTTGGTGTGTCCTTCTGTGCTTGTGCACGCAAGGAACACCGACAGAATTGAAGCAACTGATGTGGTCGTGTTTGCTATTGTAATCAACATGGGATGTTTTTCTTCTTGAGTAAATTGCATATTTGACTCCTTCGCGTGTCTGGAGGAGAATGAGGCCCAGTCTGATGCTTTGAAGACACATGTGTCCAATAAACTAAACTGTGGGTATTATATGAAAGAATTTATGGAAACTTGTTATTTAAAAATTAATGCAGGGATGTGAAAGGACAGACAAGGGTGTACTATATACTTAGCTTCCTGTCCATTTCCATGTACAGTGACAAAGTTGAGGGGCTCTGGTGCACTTGCTCAAGCTTTCATGTGGCTGAAAGCCTATGCTCCGAGGAGCCATATGGTACACTGAAAAGAAACAGCTTAGAGTCAGTCTGTGCAGGAGTATGGTAAAGTTTCAAAAATTCATTTCCATCACATAGGAAGAAGGAGAGATTTGCGGGGGCTTGTGTATGTAATTCCAAGTAGTAGTGGACAGGGGCTGACATACTTTCCATGCATGCTAATGTTGGTGGAAATTCAAAAAAGGTATAGTGGAAGTTAGAGTATGATATTAGGGAGAAAAATCGCTTGTACTATAGAGATTCCGCACACAGTCATATATAGAGCTTTCTAAAATTGACTAGCCAATTTGGACACGACGGATGCCATCCGTGTCGGAAATGAAACCGCAAGCTATATATACGGCGGACCACACCAGATACTTTCCGGGCGTCTCTTCCATCTCTTAAGTACTCACACGCACATGCATTGCATCATCTATGCATACTATATCGTTCGATTCCCCTTACGTCCCAGCATATATACTCCTCATTCACAAATATAATGAGATTGGTAACGAGGAACAACTCAACTTTGAAAACAACTAATTTTTATTGTCAGTGTACAGCCAGAGGCGATTGCGCACTGCAGTACGAAATGATAGAGCACAGTGAGGATTGTGACTGTATTCTGTGCAAACTCTGCTATTTTAGTGACACACATGTAACCTGAAGGTAGACGAAAGAAAATTTGAGAGAGGAACAAAGCATATACTAAAATGACGACAGCTAGGACCGAAATTCATGTTAGCTTAAGGGTTACCTCCCAGTCACCAGTCTTTCTCGTTTAAGCTCTGCACACACATACACACGCACACACACTCCAGAAGATTACAGCCTGCGTATACGATGTTGGCCTGGAATTCCAAGGTAAATAAAAGAGAAAATTAATCCTTTCACATTCCCGAATTTTCCACCGCTGACAAACGAATTTAGGCAGGGGAAACTTGATGGAAACCTAGGTGCGGACGCTATCTTGAATAAGGCTTTCGTCAGGGTCTCTTGTAATAACTATTATTGCATCGGCAGCGTAATGCGAGACAAATTACATTTACACCGGATGGAGGTGTAAAATTGTTTAGTCTTTGCCAGAAGGTTTAAGAGGACGTGAGATTGCTTTGGCCTGACTTAAGTCTTGACTCGGACTACGTTGGTATTTATATAACCTGTATGCAGGTGTGCATTTGCGTGAAAACTCCATTATTACTTCATATGCTGCAACCATGTAAGGTGGGATATTTAAGTAACTATCAATCTCTGTCGTAGTGCGTGCAGATGAATCTAAACCAGGAGTTCAGAGATAAAGCTCGTGCGTTATGCTGGGCCAAGCTCGTACATCACACCTTGGCTGCTATGAGGTATGTTGTGCAGATGCCCAAGAATCACATGAACAGATGGACGAGTGTTTTAAGCGGGTACTATTTAACGAATGCTATCGTCGTCTTACGCGTTGTCTTTGACATTTCATAATTGTACAAAAGGTTCTGCGACCTACAGTTAGTGTGTCAATGTGACCTGCTACACCGTGCGTCTTCACCTACTTCGAAAGATCACGGTCAAAACATTGCTACTACCATAAGATTGATGGCGAAAGCAATTAAAAGTTTGCGATAGGAAATTTCGTGCTGCCTTTATCCCTCTCATTCTCTCTCTCTCTCTCTCTCTCTATCCATTGCTTTTAGATGTTGCAATAAGAGAGGGTTTCTATTTTGCGGCGTTTATAAAGTAAGCGGGAGAGGTTTGTTGTGAGGGAAAAGTTTACTTTGTTTGTCAAGAAATGAGCTCTAAGGTTCATGATTTTCTTTTTCGTCAGTTCCCAGGGAAATCTCATTTTTCATATTCAGCACCGATGCTATTTCACCATGACATTATTACGCGGTATTCAAATGTCTCTCCAAGGGAATACTCGTCTTGGAGCTTCATCATGCTCGTAATTACTTTGACAGACTGTAAGTGTATCTGTACGTAGGTTGTCTTAAAATTTAATTCCAAAGGTCCTGCCCCTTTTGTGCATTGGGGTTACAGTGCACGCCAAGTTCATGACGGAGACATTGTTGAATCACCCGTTTTAATTTGACTGCGTAAACGGAAGGCTTTGTTCCCATGCGTCGCCGAGAAAGATGTATACTGATAAGCGGATGGCAGATCTGGAATTCAAAGTGAACTTTATGTTCCCTTTTGACTTGTTGTACACCTATGGAAGATAGAGAATGTGGGGTGGGCCATTTTAAAAGTGAATTCTCCTTGTGACGGCAGTTGTCTGTATGAAAGGACAATAGGGTTACGACGGCTCATCTTAACTGTGAACCCCTACACAGTATGGGTGGTAGTTTTCAAACAGTCTAATCTAATGGAATCGAGCCAAAGGACGCGGTAAGAAAGGATCTCGGTTCTTACGGTTCAAGTGACTTGAAACATGAGTTGAGTCTGAGCTTATGCAAAGGCACGTAGGAACATTCAACTCATGTTTCACAGGAAGTCATAGTTAACGCTTTCATGGAGCAAGATTACCGACCTAACATATCTAGATATCATTACGATTGGACACCTTAAGTCAGCTGATACCATGAACTGGGTCATTGGGTTCTCAATGAATTTTTCTTCAAGGAAGGTCAAATGTTTGTCGACTCATCAGCACGAACAATGAGGCTAGACATTTTCAGCTGTTTAATTTCTGGAGCTACCTCGTGTTAACTTGGAAAAAACAAGATAACTGCTGAAATTTCTCTTACCTATACGAAGAAAACAACTCTTTTACCTTGAATAAGCTGTAAATGTAACGTTAATCATGGGATTGTGAGGAATTTGAACGGAGGTGTACGAGGATTTGGCCTCCTAAAGTTGGCAAAAATGTTTGCACAAAGAAATTGGACGAGACATAAAGTACGTTCCCCTGCTATGAGGGAGATAGACAAGCGCACTAGATGAACAAACAGGATGAAAATGTGCCCTGTATTTGTGGGTATGCTGTGGTACGAGAGAAAAAAAGTTTTATCAAACTCTCTCATGTGCAAGTAGTAGCTAAGGACGGATGGGTTCTTATTATAAGTAGCTTGTTAGTGAAGAAAGTTGAACCCTTCTGATTTTACCGAGTCACACAAAGTTTACCTCTCCCACCCTTTCTTAGCCCTCTTTCCCATCGCCACCCCAGAAAGAACGATAGAAGAATATTGATGGGACTTTGGCAACTCCTTTGAGACTGTCATGGTTTCATGGCCTATTGTTTTGGCTCGATCGGGCATGTGTATTGTATCCTTGATTACTTCAAGCACAGGATAAATTCAGATTTTCATTATTACTTTCTATGTGTAGCTGTGCTAGGCTTGTATGCTACTATTTTTGAATAAATAATGAGTGACAAGGAAGGGTATTCTACATGATAAATCATGAGTGAGGACAGGGATAAAATAATTCCAAGTCTTATCCAAGAGATGAACAATATTTATATTCAAGAAGGTGACCATGCATACCCGGGACAGATGTATGTACAGAAAGTATATCATATACCAATTACTACTCCGCGTGCATGTGCACATTCCAAAATGAGATCAAGTGCAAAGGACAAGAAGGTGAAACACTCTATTCCAAGTAGCAAAACTCTTGGTACCACTGCTGGTGGTACATTTTGGTAAACTTGCCAAGGTTCACGAACCTAGTGATTTAAAAGCGAAAAATGAAGCTATTTATACGTAGTGGAACAGAAAGCTGTTGAAACTAGTAACGCAAAGCCTATTTCTTTACCAGGATATGACGAAGGAAGAGCTGGAGAGAGAGGGAAATCGTTTCATGAAATGCGCCTTAACTATAATAGACTTTCCCCTAGTGCTTTCCCGCCGCTTCTCTCTTTAGTACGTGTACTATGCGGCGACCATGCTCGCTCAGTTTGTGTGGTCTTCTGTGGACCTCTGTAGCGCTCTTCATGAGTGCGGATTTCAGCTACATCAGTGCCCATTGTGCCTTTCGGCATTTGCAGATTTGTCGGTGCAATTTTGGAGCTACTAGAAAGATGCGGGTTTGTGCATTTTAGCCAATGTCTTGCGGATCTCAAAAACGGGAGGAACGTGGTTTTAGATTTTGGGTAGTGCTGGCTTGCTGCAAGCCAGCCATACATTGACAGCGATGACATTTTTATTGTGCGGCGCGACCATTTTAATGCAGGGAAACAAATTGCGTCGCTGAGCGATTTTGCCCCATCGCTGTCTATACGTGGCGAGCTTACTGAAGCGGTACGCTGAATTTTTAAGTTTTAGCTGCAAAACTGGCAAGGCTGTCTTTAAAAAAATTTAGAACCCGAAAATCTGTGAAATTTACTAAAATTTTATCGTGATAGAATGTGGCTAAAGAAATGGCTGAAAATGCATGGTATTCAAGTTAACTGAAAATTCCACTAATACTCAAGGGAAACATTGAAAACAGTTCTGGTAGTATGGCATAGGAATACATTACAAGAGTATAGAATGTCGGGCTGATTACGCTTTCATGCGGGTACATACGTACCTTATATTCAGGTTATTAAAATTTTCGTAGACAAGAAGACTCTATGAGGACACACTTACGGTCTTCTTCGTTCCGTTCCCCTCCTCTAGATCAGACAGAACCCTGTAGCGTATTACTATGTAATAATGCAATGTTCCTATCTAGAGAACTCACTGCTACAATGTAGGTTCGTTCAAGGGAAAATGCTTACGAAAACTTAAAGAAATTACTAGCCAATAATGTGTGTAACGCTCAAGGTTTATTGAAATACTGGACCACGAATAGTACACAGTCACTTCCTTTTAAACTTGCGCAAAAAGGGGAGCACGAAGAAAGAGAAGCGAGGAAGAAACTGTGTGAGTAGCATTCATTAACTTAAACAGTAATATGACTATGGATTGGTTGCACATGTAATGGTAATAAGGGTAGGGTCCTAGTCCTGATTCAACTTACCACAAGTACATTATATTTACTATAACCCCCGAAAAGTTTCAGTACGAAGAAGTTGACTGCATAATTGCTGCAAAAACAAAAAATTGAGATGTGATGAGCAAGAAAGCACGAAGTATGAAAAATGACTGCTTTTTATTATAATAACAAATATAGCTAGCTAAACCATAAAATACTAGTTTACCCCGCGAGTTCGATGCCAGCATCGACAAACAATTTGAACTCCGACAAAGTGGTAAACTTCGGGGAAATAGGCAATCACAGTACTTTAATATGGTTCGAACTGTCGAAATGTAAGGGAAAACTAAAATATTGCACCTGATATTAATCAACTGCAGTGGAACCACCATGGTTGACCCAAGAATCAATTTAAAATCGCCAACGCAGAGTTTAATAGAAGTGCTTAAGTAATAGGGAAACTTCCCATCGCCATAAACCTGTGCCGATGATTCACCAATGTGTGCAAGTATCCCCTATAAAGGCCTATATCCCCTATTAAAACTTGGGTGGGCCAGGGATAGGCTTACGGTTTCAAACTTGAAGAACTTTTGAAGCAGTAGGCA
>JAQIWI010000670.1:0-24957 GCA_034698825.1 Deuterosminthurus bicinctus | reverse complement strand
GTGTGAGCTATGGAGCTTTATTAGCAACTCTCCCTCTCTCGTATTTCTGTGTGTATTGACAGAGTACGTGAAGCATATGTTGATTCGCAAGGCGCTAATTAAGTCTAGATTATTTGACTTGATGGGGAAGGATGATTAGGAGTTTATTAAGGATGGCTTTAGAAGTCCGTATATATATGCTTGGTGGCTGAGAGAATGTAAATACTTCTTGAGCTTTTGGGTGGAGTGAGGCGGAGGATGTGGAGGAGAAAGTAATGTTTTTGAGATGTGATGATGAGGAGATGTGTGCGCTTCATGGGAGCAGAGAATTACGGGAGACTTGTGGAGCGGGAGGAGGATGACATGAGGAAATTCACTCCTTTAATTAAGTTTGGTCCGACGGAGGAAAAGTCCTATGTGGAACTGACTGGATTGCTAAAGGAGCTATTCCCTATGCACATCATGTCATGTGGTCCCGTAAGAAACATAATTTCCTATATAGTGCAGGATATGACAGTGGGATACTGAGAACGTATGCTCGGAAATGGACGTGCTCTTTCCCGATTCATGCAGGCCAAAATGTGTTCCATATCCCGTGTGCGTGTTGTTGGTTCTAGGAAGGAAGGAGGAATGGAATGGAATCCGTCGGAAGAATTAGCATGGCAGGGAAGAGTATAATATAGATACGAGTTTGATTATTATTGGAGTTTCATTGACTAGCCCGCCGCCCGCCCCTCTTGAACTGAGCTGACTAATGCAAATTTCAAGCCTGCTGGCTGGTTGGCTTCCCTTCGGTCTGAGAGCTATACGCTACGACGTGTTGGGTTTGTGCATACATGTGTGTGTGTGTGTTTGTGTGTGGTGTGCAATACTTGAATAAGTGCGTTCCTGTTGGAACATACCACACACCAGCATGCAGACACAGCGTGCACCAACAGAAGCAGACGTGCTGTGTTTGAAAATCATGCACACCGGCTGCCTATAGCTTTTCTGCTGTATCCAGGGTGTCTCATAATTTGACTCGAAGGCGGTGGAAGAAGGACGAGTCCGGGTTTGTGAAGTTGAAGTGAAAGCCGACTTTGTTGTTTCCGTGGTACATGCCCGGGGGTGCTGGAGACTAGGACTCTTATTGACATGCATTCGATACCGTGAAGACCGACTTTATGGGAGTCCCTGGGGATAGCTTGATGCATTATTCATTGTTACTCTTTCAGATGGGACATTAATGTGCGGGAACACGGATGTGGGGAGTTTCTCGGTTTTACACTGCCCAAGGATGTAGCAAAGCAAGGTTATTAGAAGGAAATTGAATGCATAGTCTGCCTTCTCCCCCCCCCCTTTTCTAAACACATACCCCTTCCATGCAAGGTCCTTGGAGTTAGTGTACTTCTCCGAGGTGTGGCTGTGTAGGGAAAAGCGTGTAGATGACACTATAGAATACTCTTGGGCTATAAAATTACAATTGAATAGTAGCTACACACATTGAAAGTATGAGGAGTAATCGTCTCCTAAAAAAATGGGGCAGACGTGATCTGACGAAAAAAAGCATCAATCTTTAAATTGCATGAGGAAAACTGGGAATGGGGAAAATAATTTTCCAAATGCCAAAACCATGAGAATATTACTTAATGGAGGCGTTTAAATGTCACATTTACGCCGCTCAAAGTTTTTCCTCTGTCATTTTTAATCTTCCTATTGCTACTTTATCACTTCTGCTGCTGCTTTAAATTTTCCGTAGCCACTTTGAAGGTTGTAGTCGGAAGATGAGAGATCATGAATGAAGAATATATGGATTATGGATGGAATTATGTAAGAGCTTTTTGGAAATTTTGGGAGCCTTCGGATTGGACTGAATTGGAAATGGAGAAGGTTATCTGGCTCCCGTATTGCTTGTAAATAAATTGTAAAGGAAGATGCGGAGAAGGAGAGACGGATTCCTTCGGTTTGGCTTCCTATATGTGAGAAACGCCGATGGGAATTGATGGAACTGTGTGAGGAAAGGTGGGATATATTATTTGGAGAGTAAAAAATTTTATCTCTGTCAGCCCTGCTGTTAGGTGTGTTGTGTATTGGGAGACAGAAGAAGTTGAAAGACCTACTTTTGAGGGTTTGTAGAAGATTTTTGGAGGAGTGAGGAGCGGGAGGTAGAGAGAACAGCTGTTAATAATAGTGTGAGACTGGGGAAAAGTTGGCTGGTTCAAACGAGTAGAATCCAGTATAGTGGTTGCTCTCTGTCATGTATGTCGTCGGCCCATTTTTCATTCGCCTTTCAATATTCACACACGGTGGAATTTGGGTGGAATTGGATGCGATTTGCACAAGAAAGCTCGAACAGTGTGGGAAGGTATGGCAAAATACTAGGGCGCTGGAGGCGTGTGAATGTGGTTTGGAGGAGGGAATGCATTACGTTTTAACGTCCCCCGCTACATTTCCACATGAATAATGGATTGGGTTGGCTGCGGACATGCACTTTTCCGCGGAGCTAATTATTATTGATATGAATTTGAAATTGAGATTCGCATGTGTTAAATAATATAATAATAATAATAATAATGATTTCCCCTCCTTTTTTTTCATAGGATGACTTTCTGCTACGTCATTATGACAAAGGACCATGTAAGAATAAGCTGGGTCATTCCAGAGCCTCTGTGGTGTGGCACCGCGCGCAAGTTATCGGGATATTTGCAGGATTCGGTGTCCTTGTCCTTCTCGCATCACCTCTACTCATTTTGGCCGCCCCGTGTCTTCTCTGCTGTCGCTGTCGCTATTGTGCCAACAAACTTGATCCTGAAGACCCTGTATCCCTATGAATTCAGTGACAATGACGATGGATTTACTATTTTTCACTCACAAACAGAACCAAACACCGCACGGAGATCATAATTATTATCATTACCGAGCGTTTACATTGTCTGTTTTAATTTAATAATCTAATTATTTATTCTTATTGTATTCCTTCATACGTTCTTTCATACATCTCTGTGTTAATAATATTGTTGTTTAACGTGAGAATGAGTTCCTTTTGCTACATATTGTATGATTCCTCGTGGACATGATGTCGTCATTTTAAATTGAATAAATGTCGTTTTCAAAAGTCTCTCACTTGAGCTGGGAATTATTTCCCTCGTGGTGTCAATGTTTTTGTGGATGTTTCCGAGTGTACATGTGCCCTATTTGGACGTCGTCCTTGGATTTGTAGCAATAACGAAAGAATGATTATGCTCTGTGAACATATGAGTTCTCATGACGGTCAATTCAGGTCAGAAGTAATCAATAGACTTGACTCGTTCCATTCACATCCCTTCCCATGCAAGTGAACGGCCTTGACGATGCTCGGAGTGAGGAATTAATTATTAAAGTTCATGAGTGAGTTGGGGTTGACAATAGGTGACTGTACTTTTATTTGGCTTGTCACTTCATACTTTGGCATGAAGGAGTTGATTTTCCTCCTACATATGCCATGCGTGTAGCATGTGATCATACACCTTGCTGAATGCACCGAACCTTTGAGGTGCTTTTAGCTTCTAATTACCATGTAGTATAATTTTTGGCGATTATAATTTGTTCAACAAAGCAATCTAATGACTAGTCTCGTCGGGCCATTGTTATTGTGATGGAGACTAGTAATTCTTTAGCAGTAATTACTTACAGGTTTTTCCACACGCTTGTATATACTACTAAGAAGAAGAAGACGGCGAAAAAGAGAGAACTATTTTCAAGTGATTATGCAGCACTGTGCTCACTTATGTACACTGCACCGACGACCTCATTCCAGTTCTATTCGCATGCTGAGTGAATCACTGCAGCCAAATGTTGCTCTAGCGACAAGCAAGGTTATGACTTAATATTCCCCATAGGTGGTTCGTGAACATGAATACACTACATTATGAAATGTAAAAGATATTCCATCATTTAAAACCTTCAAGTCACTGTCATTTTCCTCTGATTTTTCTAGATATATTTTGCAGTGTTGGCAGTTGTTGTTTTCACTGCTGGGAAAGATTTCATAACGGTATTAGAGTTTCAACAGGATCACTAGAGCTCTCGTTGGATATAAACGACAGTCACTGGCACATTTTTCAACGTAGGGTATACTTACTTTTGATCATATACTGTATGTACCTAACTTTTTAGGCCTTCAAACGGATTTTCGCCCATGCGGATCGCAAGCAATCAGTATCCTTCGTGCCGAGAGATTTTTTTTCTAAAAAAAACCAACATTTGATCCGGTTTACATCCGCTCAAGGCCTCCAGAAGAGGAAGAACGTATTGATTTGAAGGAGAAGCAATACGTTGTTACATTACGAGGGGGTTTTTCCTCTTTGGAGAAGTTGCTACAAGCAAATGGGATTCAAGTTTATCACTCTGACGGGGCTCTAATCTGAGGATATTAGAAAGCAGCTTGTTTACATGGAATTACCTTCTCCGTCTTTGCAAACTCGGCAGTGACACAGGCCTAGAGAGACATGGATGCATATGGGAGCATAGCGGATTTACGGTTCAATATTCCAGTCTCTCCTCAGTGCTGTCTCCTTATATGCTTTCCTCCTCAAATATTTTCCCATCACTTGGAGAGATTCGCATGCGGAGCATTTCACTTGTTAATACAGTAATTTCCTCTGAGCCAGGGGATTCGGTGAGGCCATAAGAGCGTGTAGGGGATTGTGGAAGCGTCATAAGAGTGTGTGCACAAGTGCATGTGTGTGGGTTATGAGAGTTTGGCAAACTCCTTTCATGCGTAATCAGGACGTTAGAGGGAAGAGGGCAGAGAGAGGACGTGTGACTATTTGAATGCGTTAACATGGAAAATTGGTAGGATAAACATCGGAAGGAGTGCTTCGAGTTTTGCACTCTTGTTGTCCTCGTGAAATGGCGGGTACCCAGCCTCCCTCTTACAAGCGCTGAAATTTTCACAAACACAAGTTCCCGTTTCGAATACGATGTTTTTGTCAAGCAACTGTTCCACGGCCTGAGCTTTGTCATCTTTGCCCTTCTCGACATGCGTGCCGGTAGTAGTTTCCTCGTCATCTGCAAGGAGAAAGTGGACGTGGACTGAGTTGCGCTCTATTATTAATTATTATGATAGACATTGAAGGTGTCAATCATAATTGAAGGAATTATCACGGCTAATTATCCCAAGGGATTGCCGCATAATTAAATCCGCTGGCTCGTTTTTTTTTATGATAAATTATAGTGAATTATTAAAGATAATCGAAATGATGGGTACACACCTGAATCATCGTCTTCGTCGTCATCCTCAACGCTAGGGGGCTGGCACTTTGCATTAAAAACGCAATCAGTATCCCACAAACACGGCTGGTCCTGATAAGCCAAACAAGCCCCATCCTCCCACGCCCGTCCTTTCAGGCAGGTGCAACGAAATTCTTTTGTTTTTGAATGGGTGTGACTTGAAACGTCTGTGCACTCTGTTCGAGTGTACCAAAGGCATTTGCTGCGTTCAAGTTCATGGTGAACCATTCTGGTCAATTTTCCCGCTGCATTTAAGCGATTCAGCTGAGTCTCAATGTGCTCGGTTGTGTTGCATTTGCCACCAGGGGCTCTGTAGTAGTGTTCCCGGTCGTTGATATAAGCGCTGTCGTACGTTTGAAGCATAGTCATTTGTGCATCTGAATAATTTCCGTCTACGTAGGTGAATCCATTGACAAACTTTTCCGTGGTTTCATGGTCTTCGTCACCACCGCCTTGTGGACTGCGCATGGACCGCAGGAGAGGGCTAGGACCAAGGCTGTTGCCTTGTTTACCAAATGAATGACTACTGAATGGACTGAACGGTGATGCGAGTAATTGTTGGACAAAATATGAGAGGATAATGATGAGCATTTCGTTGGAGCAATGGCAAGCGGGGCATATTGTAGAAGTAATCATCTTTTCGGTGTTATGCATGCATCGCCAGCGCCACGCGCAGGGCAGTTTTGCAGCTAACATGACGTGGAAAACGTATGGAAAAATATAGCAATATTTTAAACCATTGTAAGGATCAGTTGTATGAGTTACTGTAGTGACTTCCAAGCTTCTACTCGATAAAATCGAGCTAACCCTTGCGTTTGTACTGATGTTCGTAGTAGCATACATCAAATCCCCGAGGCACCCAAATACCCGCTCTCTCGGGTTTGAATGAAAAAAATTTTGCATGAGGTCGTGAAAATGTTGAGGCCTCTCGAATTAACGGACACAAGACGAGCTGAGTTAGCGCAAAAATAAAGACAGTGGTACTGCATTAACTCGAGTATTATTATTAAACAGAATAGGTCACATTATCATAGAGACTTGTGCATTTGGTAGAATGAGTATGAAAAGTTCATGGGTTTGACAGTCCTTCCCTCGCCTCCATGGTCTCTGTTCTCTTACATTATTTCTAACTTTTTCTTTCCTCTTGTAATCTTGTACGCTTGGGAAGATCCGACTGGATATTTTGCTTTTCATTTTGGCCTCCTTCTCTCCCTTGACATGCTGCATGCTCGCATAGTGTGGGAAGAATTCGAGAAACAAAGGAAAAGGAAGGCAGGGAAAAAATGATAATAGCTACTGTGTACAACAACTTGTGTTTCACTTCTCACAGTCGGAACACACGGCAGCTTCCGATGGCCGTAGCATTATACGGAAGAAAATCAAAGAGTTATGCAAGCGTAATAGCCAGGAGATGAAGGGAAAGGCTCCAGAGCTTTGCTCTTCCATATGTGAACAGCAAAGTGAAACGAAGCATCTTTTTGCAGCTCTTTAGAAAGCGGACAATACAAATGACATTGTCATTTGTATTTCTCTGATCCTTCCACAGTGAATACAGAAGTTCATGCTACAACCACAACTGGCAGGCTCGTAAGAGTCAGCAGAATAATTCCGTTTTCACCTACGGAAGCCATGTTAGAGCGAAATGGTTAATTGGCTTTCCTGCTTGTGGCGTAATATCTAACAGCTTTTGGAATTGTGAACGCGGGTGAAATAACGGCATTATCACTCGGATGAAGTCTTAGAATTGTTTTCCTTCCGCAGTCACAGGGCCTCCCAGGGCGTTCCTTCAAGGTTACTCATGGTCCTTCCTCTCTTGTCATTTCGAATAATTCATCGGTCAAGATCCTACCACCTGTCTCTTTGTCTTCGGGACAAGTGCCCATATGCCTCCCGAATGTCAGATCGAAAGAAGCCTGTCATTTTTTAAATGTGATCATCCGAGCAGATCAAACTGGAGCGCTTGAGGTTTTTCTCGGTTTCACCAGGGTTGAGTTGTTGTATTCCGTTGCAGCAGCCTCAGTAGATTTACTTAGGCGTATAGTTGACCTTCGTTGTTCCTCATTATTTCTCTTCGCTGATCCCGAACTTGTAGCAGATGACATAGAAACTTTTACTCTTGCCGGCCGAACAAGATATTCTTCGTCTTTGATTTGCAAGTACAAGGCGAAGCCGCACATGAGGAAGTAAACTTTGATTCCGATGCCAATAGTGAGAAGCGTCCAAGTAAGTCCCACCAAGGCATGCTTGGAACTTTCAGCGTTCAATTCCTGCACTTTGGCACTCAGGACTAACCAGGAGAATATCGCCCCCTCAATTACAGTAAACATGGACCCAGCGCCCATAAAACTCACATAGACAATGAGCACGTGGCAATTGAGCTAGAATTTACATGACTGAATTGAACTTTAAAGTGATCTGGAGTTCGTTGTCTCTTTTACCAGAAATGTTCCAGCAAGAAGGATGAAACCAGGGGACATGAAGAAGCATAATGAGTCCGTCAATGTCATTGCGGTGAAGACACGCAAGTTTTCGGCGTGTTCTGCATTGAAATTTCGAGTTATGATTTATTTTTGGGTATGAGTGAGCACTTACGAAAGAGCATTTTAGCGTCTGCTGTAAAGTTGTCCTCTCCAAAAGTGAGTGTTACACCTGGTACTACGCCAAATGTGCTGATTATGTGAATCAAGCTTCCTGCCTGTAGAAACGCAGTTCAAACTTTGAAATTCTGTTTACTATTTAAGTAAATATTCTTCAATATTGAATCACTATTTTTTTGCTATTGCTGCATTTTTGAAAAGCCTCAATATGTTTATTAACTTCAAACTCACAACAAGTAAGGCTGAAATAACATAGCAGCCCATTCGAAGTGTGCACGTTCCACGAAGAAGTCGTCTGCATGGAAAACAAGGGTTTAAACCCCCTTGTCCAGGGTACAGACGTTGGATTTCGTGGGGTTTGAGTTTGGGCGGCTCAGTCCAAGTTGGGGCAGGTAGAAGAATATCAGTTTGAGTCAGAGCATCAGCCGCGGCAACCGCCATGAGAATTCTGGAGGCATGACGAACATCAGGGCTTGTGCCACTTCGTGCCAATTCTTCAACTGTAGACAGACGAAAGGTCCTGTCTGCTGGATAAACGCCACCGTCTGTGGTCATTTTGAGGGAATGTCTAATGGCACCGTCTCTTCAATCTTTTGTTCGTGGTCGTCTCGTCGGTCGTCGTCGTCGTAGTCTTCTCTTAAACGCTCCAATTTCTTTTTTGAACGTCGTTTCTTTCTTCTACAATAAATTGTTGAGCAGCAGGTGGAGGATGAAATTCAGCTTGTTGAATGTTTTCCGATAGAAATTTTCAGCTTCCATTGCAACTGACATATTGAACGGATTAGAGAGGTGTGGGTTGTTTAGATAAAAGACGCCGCTTGCTCATTCCCTTACTCATCTGCGACTGGAACGACCCTTTGATTGCTGCTGAGATCCCCATGCCGGATTTGCCGGTACAGACTAATCCCACAAGCAAGGCAGTAGAAGCGGAAGCAGAGCGTTAGGAGGAAGATGGCCCAGAGCCAGGCAAAGAAGTCTTTCTTGAAGCTTGTATCAACATCAGGGATGTTCTCAGTGAGCACATAGTCCGTAAATAATCCCATTACAATGACGGAACCCAACATCTCCGTGCATACCGCCACACTATAGATGAAACAGAAGGAATAGTCGTGGTTTTTCGCCGCAAATACAAGCACGATTGCTGGAGTGATCTCGAAGAACAATCCTCTTATCACCAACAAGGAGAGGACTAGAGATCGGTCATGTTGAAATATATAAGCTGCACATAGGAAATTGGACGGGTAAAAAGTTTTGTGAAACTTTGTCAAAATAGTTTGGTACAATGCGTGCGTTTGTGCGTTACCTCTGGTGAGTCGAAAGTTCCTGAACGTGGACGGTTCACAATTCGCATCGTTGAAGTAGGAAAAGTTGACTTCAGAGAGCATTACGGCGGAAATTATACTAAGTATCCCATAGCTCTACATGGAAATCGGATTCATATGTCCGTGTGGTAATTCATTGGAATAAGTCGTTTTGTTTAATTAGACTCGTTGCTCTCACCACGAGGCAGCCGGCCACAATGTAGCATCCGGTTCGCAGGCTGAAATTCCCATAACAGCAGCAGTGAAAGCAAACGCAAGGGTTTAGATTCCACAGCCTTTCTACAAATTTGTTCTTGTTCTCAACACTTTCCTTCTGTCTCCCGGCTCCGGTTTCAACCGATTCATCATGGTTGGATTTCGTTTGCTGAAGCAGGATGCGAGATGCTATTTTGATTAGGTCACTCGAACCCGATTCAGCAAGGAAGGACACACTACGGATCTTAAGGCCACCAGACGTCGGCTGAGTGGATTCTGAGGTTGTTTCAAGTCCCATTATCAGACAATCCTCAATACTGCTGGTTCTATTGGCACAAGGACGAGGATGACCAAGGACATGTATATTTTGCAACGGTCAAATTGACCACTGAGACATAGTTAATATTCCTTCGTACATTCAGTGACCAAGTGCGTTTCGAGTCTTCGTGTTGTGAAAGTCGGAGAGAGTAACCTGCACACAGCACCGTTGCTCCTTGAAAAGTCGCGACTCACGACATACGCGAGTCGGGAGGAGGAGGAAGAGTCGATTATTCACATCTCAACAGGGGAATCCTTCCCTTTCCCTCCCTCTTTTCTCGGCTGATTTATGTAAATCAATATTGACTCCAAATTTGTTACCATCAGCAAGCATCCATCGCTTGCAATTCCTCCATCACAACTTACTACTCAACTTTCCAATTTAAATTATCAACAAGAATATCAAGTTCAGCCGGTCCAACGAGAAAGAAGGCATTCCCATCCACCTCTCTCTCTCTCTCTCTCTCTCTCTCTCTCTCTCTCTAATCCTTAGCGCATCTGCTCGAAGTAAGGAAAGATTCCAACATGTGAGATGGATGGATGATAACGTAGGTTAGCTAAATTCAGAAAATATTCCAATTTGCATTCATTTGTCACAAAGTTAGTACTTGTTAGATCAGCACAGGTCGTTCTTTGTTAGTAGTGATGTAAATAATTAATGCGGTCACCTCCGGACGAAAGTCTTGTTTCAGGCAGAAAACATAGGAAAAGTCCTCATTTGCACTGCAATTAAAATTCGTGTGAAGTAGCAGATGAAGGATGATGTAATTGGGAATGAATGAGGATGGAATTATTTACAGACGAGGACACAACAAAGACAACGCTTCTCGGAAATGTTCGGAAGGAGTGAATCGAGCATTAATACATTAAGCTCCTCTTCTGTTCCCCATGAATTAAGATGCTCTTTCCCATCGCACATGGCAACTGAGTGGTCATTTTGGAGCCATGAAACTGTTTGTGGCTGGACAATCTTTCATTGGGACTGACTGACGGCTCCATTAACCTTCAACATTAGACTCATTCATGTACCACGCAGCGGCATAAATGCCCTGAACTACAACATCCTCTTGTCACACCAACATCATGTGGAGTAGAAACACTACAAGAACCCAGAATAAATGCCAAAAAGAAAGGGAAAATCCGCGTGCAGTGAGCAACAGCTTATGTACCTTGCGGCTAAATGCTTTCCATGTTGCTTCGCATATGAAAGCCAGCTCTACATGTGGCACACTTCCATGCTCATGCAATTTGAACATGACAGAAAAATACAGGCAGGATGTTTAAAAATCTGACGCCTGTATTGTGCAAACTTGTCTCAGTTCTTTGTATTAGCACAGACAGGTCTCCTTCACTTGTTTCTGTCAAAGGGCTTTACGATTTGCAAATGCAAATAATAATTCCGGCACACATTCCTTCGTTCAGGCGTAAGGGAAAGAAAAGAAGGAAGGACAAGGGGCATGTGACATCGAGGAACGAAGAGAAGGAAACTCGTTTTACTTTCCATCTGAAAGTAGCGTTTGGAGGGAAATAGAGAGAAAAAATGTTGAAATTGGAGAACAAAACTTAGTTCAATTTATATTCTTTAAGGGTCGGTAGAGTCATGTTCCTGTCGCCCACACTGAGGGAAAACTTAGAAAGCATTTGCCTGTAATGAACGTCTGCTGGAGGAGGAAATTTATGTGAGAACTTGAGGAAGAACAAGAGAGCAACAACAAGAGGAGTTGAGTTATACAGTGGGATCAGCGTTTTTAATCGTAAATTACGTAGCCGTTAGCTCATCTTGGCCGACATTTACTGCTTGCCCAGGCCTACATAGACGTTCATGCAGTGGTCTCTAGTGCATTTATTATTCCTCCAACAGTCCACAATGACGCAAAACACATACATCTTGCTCTTTTCCTTATGCTCAAGGCAAATCGGGCAGGGAAAATGTATGACAGTTTGGACTGGGAAAAAACTGGCTAACCGGATACAGCAAGCTCAAGTTGGCAACAAGTTCTCCGTCTATAGTTTCTTCTTTCTTCTTCTTCCTCCTATTTTTCAAAGAGAAAGGAGCGACATTAAAATGAGCTTGTCTCTCCTCTTTTTCCCAAATTCAACGACATCCAGAGAGGGGAAGACAAAACGGCTTGCTCAAGTGTCGCACACATTAGCAATAATGATAATACGAACCCTTTCCCCATTTCCTCTCAAGTGTGACATTAAAAGATTCTATGTCTCACAAACTTTCTCACACAGACAACGACTGAAATGACAGGAAAATGGCATTCAGCTCTTCCCACTTGCTCTCTTCACACTCTTCTTTTTTTTCTTTGAAGAAAATTTACTGCTAAACTTACAGTAAGATCATCAGCATACATTCCAAATGATGATGATCATGATCAAGCTCATTTACTTTCATGTACGTTGATTAGACTGGAAAAGGTGAGTGAGAAGAAGATGGTTTCAATGCTCTTCAACATGGCGGATGCTGCGATAGAATGCCATTGAATTCCCTTTAAATAGTAATTGTCTGTGATATCGTGGAGATTGAATGACAATGAATGCGACATTTCGAATCTGACAAGATGAGGAAAAGAATGTCATAAAAAATGCGCAGCCGAAGACACCGACGGGGAAACTTTTAAGCTCCACATTCAAATTATAGTAAACACCACGCAAGTGAGCAAATTAAAAACTGAAAAACAATGAAAAAAGAGTCCGCGAGCTCACAAAAATTTAGAAATTGAGAGTAGAAGCCACACAATTTGCTTGTGCAACGTTCCGGCCTTCAGCCTTTCTTAATCATGGATGGTCGAGTGATGATTTCTTCTTCGCGCAAAATGCAGCGATTTCCACCGCGCAGAGGTCAGGAGGAAGATAATTGGCTGTTACGTAACAGCCGTAGTTACGATTCCTGGGGATTGGCAAGCCCTTCAGTACCACGGGTGTAACCCGGAGTATCGTGAGGTGCGGGGCACTATTTGAAAGCCAATGATTTGTTGAATCCTGGTCTAATATGAGCCTGAAAGCTATGAATTATCCTGCTCTCGAGCTGGAGCCTAGCCGATTCGATCCATGGGCCATTAAGCAATGCAGTGATTTTCATGTCGTCGCTATTGTTGCGGGCCCAGATAAATGATTCGCCACCTCACTAATTCCGATGCTATTGACCACGGAGTAAAAATGCTCACGAAACCGTGTTGTCAAGGTGCGCCCTGCTGACCTACATAAATTGCTCCTGGACATGATGTGCAGGTGATAGCATACACTAAGCATTGTGACTGGAAGCTGAAGCTGTTGCTGATATGGAATGACGACTTCGCTTTTGGGATACGTAGGGTGCGTAGTGTGTGTGGGCATGTAGAATATGGACCTCCGGTTGCAGGGCTAAGTGCCGGGATTAGAGACAGATGAATGCGTATCCCGGAGGCGGGTGCGCACCAGAATTGACCTAATGCTTTGCGGTTTACGGAATGTCTTAATTGGCCGTGCGGAGACGTGTAATTTGTTGCTGGGTTCCGAACAAGCATACGGTCAAAAAGGTCAGCAAGCCTTGGTGTCATGTTTCTACTATTAATTCGAAAATTTTGTGAGCTCGTGGACTTTTTCAGTGTTTTCCAAGCTCAAATTGACTTGCCCTACATTTGCCCTCCTGATGATCTTGTGAAGAGTTGTGTGACAAACAGAATTCGTATTATTATTTCTCTTCCCTCCAGCCATGTCAATCTGATGTGAGCACATAGACGAGGAAGAAGCGGACTGAAATTGGGAATTTGTTTGCTTTTCTAACAGACTCATATGTGACATTGGCCGATCATAAAAGATTATTGCCTTCGTATTGAGTCCGACGCATGAAGCCGCTCTTTCTCGTCCTTACCAAAGCATTCTAGTACTTCTTTCTCGGTAAAATGTAGCGAAGAGCTTGGCAATTCTTTTGGGACCTTATATGCAGTAGCATCCTGAGGCCTTAACATTTTATTTCTTTATATCTCAAATGAAACCTGGGCTCTTGTTATGTCCACCAAGTGTCCATTTAGTGGAGGACTTGTCACATCGTTGGACGAACAGTCTTAAGGGAGATGTCTGGCTTCTCTACGTCATATCTCCAGGCCAGCTGGATGTCAGAAAAGGCGATGTGGCATCCAAAACTATAAATGACATTTCACCTTGTCTCCTATATGGCAAAGATTCTTTGATCCGCTCTCCATATATATATTCCTCTCTTCTCAAATTAATGCTCGGAGCAAACAAACAAACAAAACTCAGTCCCCCGTGGAATCTATGAGAAGAAATGTGAATTTGCTGTCGTCATCAAGTTACCAGGAATGCTTGGGGTGAAGGATGAAAGGGGGAGATGAGACGACCGCACAGCTATAGTTGAGAAGATACTGGGAAATATAGTGTGCTTCTCTTCAGGGGATAACAAGATGAGACTCGTTTGCATCCCAATCCCAATGCGGCCTACTTTGCCTACGCAAAGTATTATGGAGAACTCGACATGTTGATAATTCCACACGATATAAAGGATAGGAATCAAGCCTTCAGTGCACCTCTCACTACGTCGCATTCAGTGCTCGTGTGAATGTATGTTTGTTCGTATGAACAGGCATGATGCGGACTCATTTAGCTCCTCATGCTCTGGACCTTTGCGAAATGCAGTGAACCGGTGAGGAAAGACGGCTGGACTATATTGGACACGAGCCAAATCGTTTGGTGGACTTTGCTTAATTGATTTGATGATGGAGGGAATGATTCAATTATTTTACATCCTATACAGCAAACAAACTCCCCGAAATTCTTCCACGCCTCATTAACTTTACGTTTCAAAGTTTTGCATATGCCGCAACATGAACTGGTTACCATTATGAAGGCCATTGGTACAAATAATCCTGAGCAGAATAATTCGGTGGTGGAAAAAGTTCCACATCTGCTTCTCCCCCTTTGATCTCTTGCCCACTCATTCGGAAGGACTAACAGGTGTTGGAATTTCTTCGCCACTTCGGGTAAGATGTATACCAGCTGGTCTCAGCATAAGATACTTTATACAATAATGGTACAAGTTTTTAATGAGCTCATTAAGAAAGCTTCTTCAGACACACCTGGCCTCTCAAGTTTTCCCACAAAGGCGCTATCTTTCTCCCACACTTGGCTGGATGCTTTGCTTTTGCTCTGGAAATTATTAAAAGATTCTAGCAGAGAAATCATACAAAGCTTTCTTCCACTTAATGAGCTCCATGTGCATTGTTTGAGACGAAAGCCTCTTACGTCTCAGCTTCCCTCGTCACTTTCTGAGATGGAGAAAGTTGGCTTGGCCACATACGGAGACAAGCTCCGTTCTCGCTTCTTTCGTGGCCAATGAGCCGGATAAAATTACCGTTTCTACTATCTTCTATTTCTCTCTGTCTCTTGGGCCCGAGTGTGATAAGTTCCATGATTGCGTGCAAGAGAAATTGCATCTTGGATTCTTGAGGACTAAAGCGAGTGGTTTGGGGCTAGTGGGAAACGAAGGCAAACAATGGTGATGACGATGAGAAGAAAGCAGTGAGTGAAACAAGCTTTCTTTTCCTGTACTACACTGACTGGTTATCCTGATTCCTGATTTCCAACTTGGATCCCCACTGGACTATCGTTTACTCATTTGTCTTTTTCGAATGATCACATTGCTGGTTATTGGTCTTAGTAGCCTTAGGGGGCTATAGCGTACCAGGAACAGGACGGCGAATTTGTTTTGGGTAGGAACGGAGTCAGGCAAATAGCAGCGGAGTCATTTAATGAGATTGTATAACCAGATCTTCGCTATTTCGTGGAGGTGAACGCTCGGATAAGGGCATGAGATAGGAAATCTGAGCTGCCCATCTGGCTGAAGCATACGACTAAGGTTTGGACCTCAAAGAATGCTTAACTAGTTAATCCTGTGAGGAGCCATGTAGTCGCTTTGAATTCATGTTACATATTCGGTTGGTCTTTTACGGGTTTTCACCAGCCACACATAGGTTATCAGCCATACATACACTCACACGTACAAATGAAATCCAACTGGTCATTGCTAGGATATTGGCAGTTGGCAGCTGCTACTACCATTACTTCTGTTCTCGTTACAGCTCATGACTGGCCATTTCAATATAAGTGGTCATTCTCATGTTGCATCAACAACCAGTCATACCAGCAAATGCCACAAACATTTACGCTCACTCTCCTGTATTGTGATGCTTGATACCTCTCGTCGCATATACTCAGTTCTGAAACAAGTGTTGCACTCTGTGTGAGGAACAATGCAGTTGAACGGTAGGAAGCAATGCATTTGATATGAGCGAAACGCATCGATTGTAGAAGTGAAATACAATATACTCCTATTTCTATACGTTGAAATGTATTTTGAACAAAGTGCCTAGTGGTAACAAAATCTGACTTTGCATAAGAATTAATTACAATACTTGAGATAAATTAATGAAATCGTTCAGAACTACTTGGGTCCTTCCCCACCGCCATCACCACGAGCTGTGGCGTCCGATTCCCCACCCGTCTTGACACTAGCAGGCGCCGATTCCGTCACAATTGTACCCTCCGTGTCCGTTGGGGTACTAAAATCTGTCTTCTGTTGCTCCACCCTTTCGAAGGCCTCCAACAATTTCTTTGCTTTTGATTCTACAAACTGCTCATCCAATTCTTGCTTATGTTTACTCACAGCTAATTTCAGGCGTCTTCTCCCTCCCTTCAATTTCCTTCTCCCTTTCACTTTCTTCTTATGGTCCTTGTGAGGTTTTGCCGTATTTATACCTTTGTTCTGCAGTTTTGCATTTGCAACAGCAGCGCTCACAGCGTCCGCATCAAACTTCTGTATTAAGTGAGACATTCGCTTTTCAATTTCCATTGTAAATAGCGTTTCTACACCCAAGGACGGATCGTAGGTTTTGGTGATGTAGTCTTGAACTCGACGTTCAAATGTGTAAAAGTAGCGGCAGAGGTAGAAGAAGGAACGTTTGGTGAGCGTTAGAATTTCCGTAACAACTTCCGCCCGGTAACTTTTCGTGTAGGATTGATCATAGAAGAAGGTGGGGAGGCGACCAAAAACGTTACCTTCTTCGTACCAACGGACAAGCTTTGGGACTCCTTTGTGAGAGAGTACGTAGCCCGAAACGCGCCCTCTTGCTACAATAAACAAAGTGTTCCCCTTGCTCCCTTCGCTAGCTATCACTTGGCCTGGAAGGTAAATTGCGTGGTCCAGTTGAGAGGCTAGACAGCGGAGAAAGCGGGATTCCATATCTTTGAATAGGAGGACCTGTCAATGCAAAACCAATTACAATGCTAACATACTTGTTACAATTCCTTGTACTACAAATTCAACAAATGCACTGCTTGATTTGCATATGGAATACTAAAAAGCGATAGCCATCAGTAATTACTTGGATTCACCTTCCGTATTACATTATTGTACAAAGCCATTGTGACATTAATTTGCATAGTTAGCGGTAAAATTCCAACGGTCTCTCGAAAGGAATAGCCTCGTGATAAAGTCCATCGCATGAGAAACCATTCCAACAGCTCGTCTTGCCGGGCTGAGCTCAGCCCTAAGTTCCCAAGGTAGCGCTGTAATCCAGAAAGTTATTCAAGCTCAACCATTCAAAAAAAGTATCGAACTTCGCCCTCAACAAGTCACTCACCACAACCACTTTCAGCTGATACAAGTACTCCCGCTGGAATTTGTCTAGAGAATTAATCCCAGAAATGAACTGGCTGAGAATTATGGCCAATATGAAGGCACCCACGAAGATGCATACAATTGATAATGAAACTTCGATCAAATTAGTAACAACGATGTCCCCAAAGCCTGTTGTTGACACCGTCGTAACAACCCAATACATTGATCGAATATACCACTGCCAAACTTGCAAGTTTTTTGCAGAAAAATCCTCCTCTAAGAAATTCTTTACAACTACGCACAGGACACAAAGAGAATTCAGCCACGTACCACATTTTGGTTTCTCAAATAATTAAATACCTTACATTCATACGTCCATGTTTCCTTGTGACTTTCGCACTGAGTTTTCGTGTCACACTTGGCAACAAAGTAAAAAACACACGATAAGGTGTGTGCCAGGAAAGCAAACGTAGTGACTGACAAAATAACTCTATATCTAAACGTGGTCAATGTGATCTTGAGCAAGCCCTCGTCTAGTGTTCGATAGTAGTGTATCTAGATAGTATCAAATACCAGTGAGTCACGAAGTTGTGAAAGTAATGTAAAAATCCATTACCAGGCGAAGTGCTTTTAGAAGGTTCAAGTACTTCAAGTCACCAAGGCTATTGAAGAATTCGATGGGCGTGCAGGATAATAAGTCCGTCATGAAGCGAGATGCGAAAATGAAGTACCTATCGTACAAAAAAGCGTTAGAAAACGAAAGCTGATATTCAAATGCACATGCTCACCGGTATCTGATCTTTCCAGGAATCTTGCAATATTTCCCATTAATTGTCGCATAGGGAGTGATAAACTGAAGTAACATATGGAAGATGTAAATAATTTCAAATGTTATGCTAATAACAAAGAGCGCACTGCTGGCGCTATACACTTCAGTGAACACGGCACTGTAAAGTCCTGTTGCTGGCGAAAGAATAGACACCCAAATGACCAAATTGGAAAAATAGCGATGAAAGCCACAGCGGGGATGAAGGACGATTTGGAAGCGACCGGTTCTGCGTGTGAAAGTGGTTGCTGGTAATTAAGAATGCCATTTGATGCATGACAGAATAATTGAATGCCATACTCAGGATGAACGGCCAAGTAGAAAAACGGCAAGCCAGCGTCCAGTGCACCCCATGAAAAAATATGTCGCTCGATGAAAATAACTAAATTGTTCCGTGAATCTATCACTCGGTCCTCATCCTCATCATATTCGCCTTCCTCTTGGATGTCACGCTCTGTAAGAAGTCTCCGAACTTGTTCAGACACTCGATCACTTGCTTTTTGCTGTTCTACTTCGTGTAGAAAGAACTTTTCTCGCATAAATTCAGTCTTCCTCTCGAATAGATCCGCTCGTACTCCTTTCATTCGTTCTTCCATGTGATTTCGGACATAGGGATAGCGCTCCAGTGTCTCTGCAAAACCTTCTGAGTTAAGAGAAAATAGCTCCACGTTGTTCACAGCAACAGCAGAGTACCTGCAGCCCAAGGGAACAATTGAAATTGGAGTCCAAAAGCATACCGATCTGAATTTTGAAATTAGCTAGCTACATTAATATAGAACGTACTTCCGCAGCATCCCGTACACCATTTGAGCTTCGCCGAAAGTCCTATTGTAGAAATAATTAGTGAAGGCACATCTTATAGGTAAGGTTCTCCTTACTCTCCAGGGCCGAGCGTGCATTGAATCACTGTATTTCGTCCGGCTATCCAAACATCACCGTCCACGATTACGTACATCTCATACTCCAAACTTCCTCGACGCATAATTCGCTCGCCACGTGTGAAGTAGCATTTCCTCAAGTGTGTGCAGACTTCCCGAAGGATGTTGTCACTCAATCCGTAGAATAATGGCGACTACGACGATAAATAATTGCAGCGAATCTAATACTTGGGGTTTTAAACACTTCCTACCTTGCTCAAAGCATCTCCAATGTACTCTTTGTACAAATCAGCTTGAAGTGAAGGGTGCAGATCACTAAAGAGGTCTTGCGGTTGAAGTCCTTTGGACACCAACCAAGAATATTGAAGGTGCTCGTCTACCTTCCTAGGGTGATAATTGATAATTTATAAAGTCATCAGGGATATTTTAAATATATAAATGACAGACTCAATCACGTGACTGTTCACGCGCTGCTTGCTCATAACAGCCTCCAGTGCTCTCATCTTTTCCAAATAGGAACCGCGGACTTCATCACCGCTAATTACAGCAGCCTGATTATGTCCAAACAATTGAACGCAGTAAGTAATACACATGATTATAATGTAGCGTGCTCTGGACTTACAGTCAGGTCAGATATTATTATTCTAGTTGCAACGAATCCTAAATTCAAGGCATCAGAAGTAAATAATATTGCTGTACGAAGGTAAAAAGAAAGCAACGGTTTACCTGCAGTAACCATAAACAACAAAAACTCAAGCTCAGACTCGTTAAGAGTGATCATGTCCCCATATCCAATCACAAGTATCGTTTGACAGACGTAGTAAGTAGCAACAAGCCATCGTTGCGGACCTTGTGCTATGTGACGTCTCAAAGATTCTGCGAAAATTAGCATTTATGCAAAATAATTTAGAGAAAAACAGAAATTGCCAAGATATGCAAGAATCCTGTGGCAGAATGGCAAAATTAAAATGATTCTATCAGGAATAAATTTACCTTTTGAGTCGATCCAAGTGTCTTGTAAACACGCAGGAATCTTCTTTGGAAAGTCGGACATCCATCTGGTTTGATCCCATGGGCAGGCCGTAATGTAGATCGCAAAGCTGGCCAGCACAGTACATCCTACGAGCGTCAAGAATATATATACCATCAACCTGCAATGTTTTGCATTTTTAAAGGGTGCAGCTCTCGACGAAAACATTCCCACAAGTATAAGCTCAAAGAAATGCCCAATAAGTAATTAGCGATTGAAATTACAAAGTAAAAGTTCTGTATTGGGTTGCATTATGTCCAAATCTGAAGATAACTGGCATTCGGAAAAGATGCAATAATCGGTGGGCTTCAAGCTTGTAAACCCACTTGAATCCGTCCCCGTTTCCTAGAAAGTCTGTTGCATTTAGAATAAACGGGAGGATGGTATAATCCACAACTTCCAGGATGACTGTACAAACAAAGGCTCCATCAAGCAAGTAATGCCTGGCAGTTTCCACAGGATGGCACACCAAGTGGTTAGATTCCGTGTAGAAACTCCAGTGGAGTCTCAGGTACCTGCGTTGTTAAGAACTCCTGTATGATTTAATGGAATTGTGTGTTAAGTAATGAGGTCGTTTGGCTTTAGTCTTACACATCTACAACGAAAATGACCTTGCAAACCGCCAGCGGATACTCAAAATTAGGCGAGAGAAACTGGAGTAGAAGCTCGAACATGTTAATTAGAACGACAGAAATTCCTGCTACGGCACATATCAGGCTCCAAAATAGTGCAAATGACCCTGCTGGGTGCACAGTGCGTCGCATCAGCAGACGTCTACAAAACAATCAGTCTGACATGAACACAACACATGCATAATTACATTTATGCACCAGACCCAGCAAAATAATACACTTCGCTAATGACACCACCGCATGGCACGATCATCAAAATGGAAAAATCAAATATTAATCCGATGAATTACCTAAGGATGCAACCACAACACCCTCCGAAAGGTTCAAGAAACTCTTCATAGGTACAGACATTCGAGTAGGGATTCTTCTTGGTTGGAAAAGTGATCCACGCAGGGATCATACTTGGCATGCGCTCCTTAGTCAGCCTCGATGTACCGACAGTTTGCAATATTTTAACCGCAACTTCGATCCGAACTCGGCATGTCTTGCTTGTTTCCTCGATTGCATTCATCAAATACATTTCGTCTCCGAAAACAATCTCAAAGTCTTCAAATTCTAATGCATAGACGACACAATGACTAAGTGTCTTCACGTTGTTAAACGACGGCTCCCCAAAAAGCAAATCTCGGAGACCGAAGTTTCCAGATTCAGCCAGAATTGATTTAACCTCGTTCGTATCTTTTTGCAAAAGCTGTGAGAGTTGAAACGACATAAGTTTGACGTACAAATTTCTTGCGTTACTGTTTCACGATCCTTACTGCGACTGAACCGCTATAAATTAGATATAAGTGTCTTCGAACGTCGCCGCGATGAACGAAAACAATGTCCGGCGGCAGGACATATCTCTTCATGAGCTTTGCAATGCTAATTATTTTGTCGGGATCTGCATGCTACAAAAAATGGGATTTAAAACATTGATGGTATCAGTCGAAAAACCTATGCGGGTCGTACAGAGAATATAGATACTCCTTCTAGATGGGTCCCAATCTCAGCATAAAGGCAATCATCACTGAAGAAAAATGGTGCATCGTACATGAGATAGTTTACATTCCATGGTAATGTAACGCCTTCGTGATACAAATATTCCAGCTGGTAATTCTCTCGCAAGCGCTCTCGAAGTCGCGTTGAGCAGCCATGGAACTCACAGAAATCCCACACGGCCACCATGCGTTCTTCGAAATTTACCCTGAAGTTAAGCTCAAATATTAGCTTGTCCTTTAGAAACATTTGACCACTAAACACAACGAAGTCCTCAAATGCGGTATCTACGTATGCCAAAGGTATGATCGCTTCCGGGAGGCCCTTATGACAATAAAAAATTCAACTTACTTGGGCAAGTAAATGCAAGATAGGGCTGATGTGAGTTTGGCCTGAACATATCCCACCAAAATGAAGCCATACAGCTGCAGGAATATAATCCAGATCATTTCAATTTGTGTATGTGGACCAAAGTCGCCGAAACCCGCGCTGGAAAACGTTGCAATGGCAAAATGAAAAGACAGCAATAGAGCATTTTTATTGGCCAGAGTCTCCGCTTCCTCTTCCAGTTTCAACTTTCCTTCAGTAATAAGACTTCTGATGTAAAACGAATTCAACCAGTTGAAACCGGTACAAAGTCTTGCTGCTCTAAATGCCAAAATAATTTTTATGATTAAAATTCCGTTGAAGTGACGAGAACGATTGGTCCTCTCCTCACCCATCGTCTGACGGACTATCACAGGCGAAATAAAAGAGAATGCATGCGGCAAGCCAAACGTTGATTCCAAAAAGTAAAATTGTTTTTGCTAGTCGGACCATGAAGATGGCCGAGGGATATTTCTCGTCGAGAAAATTGAAATACCGATTTAACTATTGTTCAGACATTTCCTTCGTGTAACCACAAAATCATTTTCAATTGCCACAAGAGGCATTATAGATTTGAGAATGGGAATAATCACCTTTAAAAATAACTTGACAACTCGACCAATCAACAGATGAATAGCGAAATTGTATAATTCGAATCTTTCTTCCCATTCTTCCCCTAAGTCCCAGTCAAAGCGCGGCAAGATGGAAATCAGGTCCACATAAAAGGATAATGTCCATCGCTTCACTCTGAATCCATCCCTAAATTTGTAGAACAGCCCTGAGGGTAAGAATAAGAGCTGCAACACCACACATAGCACATCAATTAGTTGCAAATGAGTCGCGTCATACTACCTGAAACAGGACAGGACGTCAAAATTTCGATAATCAAATCGATGAAATACATAAAACACGCAGGACCGTTCAGATTTTCGGTCACCGTGAGAGCAATCACAGCGAATTCTGAAGTTCCACCAATGGAACTTGCATAGGAGAGTTCCAAAGCAAGTAAAAGTGTAATGACAAGGATGCACACGTGCCAAACGTGAAGTAGTGTGTTTTTTACGTCCAGTACTGGCGTTATTACGCATGACCCATATGTTTTTGTACTGTCCTAAAATCGAATTTCTGCATTTGGAATCACATAAAGAAAAAAATTTGTGCACTCACAATCGTCCGTGCTATTGTCTGATCCAGACATGGCATTTCTACAATCACTGGTGCTTCGCAAACGTCCATATCTCGTTCGACTCTAATGTTTCGTCCATGTGACCTGCGAAATAAAATTTATCTGCTTAGTTTTATGTACAACGCGATCACCATAATTCATTATTTAAATGCTTACCATCGAATAATTGTAGGGTACTCAGTAGACCGTTTGATCCTCTTTGGATTGGACTCGACCTGTGTCTCTGGCTTGGCTTTCACCCAAACAATCGGCTCTTTCCCAAGAAGTTCATAATTACTTAAAAGTCTTTGAGTTCGACGCTAAAAAGCATGACAATTGGCATGGATTGATTAAACTTAACAAAGAATAATGCAATATTTCAAATTCTACTCTTCCACTATAGATTATTACCTGTAATCTACTGCGCATGACAAACCAATCTCTAGGAAAATCAGCACAAACCTCCAACAATTTGTTCCTGCGAATAATGAGAAACTGACATGCTGTCAACGTCTCCACGTTCACGTCATGAGGGTACTGCAAAAATAGTGATGCTTCCCCAAAAACGCAACCTGGTCGAAGAATTGCAGTGGTCACGTGCGTATTGAACTTGGACTTGACGGCACATTCTCCCAAAATGATGAAATACATGGCCGTTGGACGTTCCCCTTGAAGACAAACGATCATGTCTGGGTTGTAAATTGCAACCTCAACAATCAGGCTAACAGCCCTGAGGAAGGCTTCCTCAAGGTTTCGAAACAGTGCTGCCTTCTGGAAGAATTCCGAGCACATGTCAAACAGAATGTCCCCGTACATTGATGGCGGAAGTTGTCGAATAATGTCAACCCGATAAACACCTTCGCGATAGTTCCAAAGACATTCGTAATACTCTTTGACTTTATGGGCGAACAAGGCAGACGATCCCCATTGGCCCTATCGAGCGATAACGAAGCTAGTCACATTATGGGACAAGTTACAGGTATAGTGTAAATGTCACCACAAACGTTTTTCTAGAAAAAATTACGTACAAGCTTTTTCTGTATGAGGTTGACTCTATTAAATAACAGAGTTCTCGCGCTATCCCGCTCCAACAAAAATCCAGTAAAGTAACTGCCAAACAAACCGCCGATGATAATGGCACCAAAAAGCATGACAAAAATGGCTACGGCCATTTCTGCTTCATTTCGAGGAGCTGGATCTCCGTATCTGCATACGGAACACATTACTTCAAAGCTTGATTGAACCAAGTGCTAAACCCGGATCTTCTTACCCAACAGTTGTAACCATACTTGTGACAAGATTAAGTGCCATGACGTAGTGTGCTTCAGGTGACGGTACAATTCCAGGCTTGTTTTCATAGGATAGTCCCAGCCAATTTGTTGTATTCACGAATCGATCCCCTGGTCGCGAAAGTATGTGGTCGAGTGGAGGCTGGGGAAATAATAACTCAGAATGTTTTCTATCTATATCTCTGTAACGTACAAGACAACTTACAACTCCAGGCAAGAGGAAATATACACAGGAAACTGTGTGTATGAAGGCAATATATCCCGCAAAGAACTTCATGAGAAATACTGTGAAGTCACTCAGGTAACGCTCTTTTTCCAAAATACCTGGAAAATATACGAGGTGGTCCAGAAATGTCTTTGCACAGTTGATAGTGAAAGGCCTTCAATGTATTTTGACGGTGGGCATGATGGTTGTCAATTATGAAATACGAGACTGGGGAAACGTTCACTTCGAAGTTGGGACCATTCATGCTTTTCGTTTCAGAATTGCCACCGTTCATGCCCACTGTCA
>JAQIWI010000669.1:0-24968 GCA_034698825.1 Deuterosminthurus bicinctus | reverse complement strand
TGCTCGTTGACAGCTAAAATCCGACTAACTATTATATCGCTAGTCACAATTACTTCATGCGACTATTTCAAATTTAACTAACATTGTCCAGATCGTCGCTAAGACATTGCACGACCGAGCAGTCGTCTGTAATGTGGTGGTACGCTAATAGTGTTATTATATGAACGCTTTCGAAACGGACCTTAGATTCAATGAAAAAACTGGCTGATGCTCAGAATCGTAATTTCCACAAGAGTATTAAATCGGCGTTGAGATCTTGCACTTAAGTGCACTTTTCCAGATTGAGCCACCCATAAAGCCCACCTTCCAAGTTAAACCAGCTCAAATTGCGTTGATGGTTCAGAAAAGGGAAAAACGAAGTCGAAGGATTTCCTTACAGAGTGCAGTGTTGGGATTGTATGACTTTTGCTTGAGATTTGGTCTCTTATTTTGCTACTTGCGTATTTTATTAGTACACTGAAGGTTCTCCATCCAGAGGACCGAGAATTCTTTTATTTGAAATTGACCCTGGTAATTGGTCATGTTCAGACCTCATGGACAATTTGTCTTTCAACACTAAATGAAATGGCTTATATTTCTTACAACATCAATAAACTATTTACAGTGAGCACAATGCTTGGTTGTGCACTAAATTACCGTGCCGTGGTAGCCTCTTGTTAAAGTTCTCTGTGTCCGAGAATACCATGTAGCCGCTAGTGAAACGTTCGGACTCTGTCTCTCTTACCCAAATGGAACTCATGGGAACTAAAATGAAGATAATTTTAGCCTATTTCGTTCCCAATTCAAGTTCCGATATGCAAAATCTTGCCTCATCAATCAGAACTGCGATTCAAATTCATCGGATTGTCCGAACTGTAATTGAAATCCGAATTCGCATCACAGTTTTCAATAAAACAACGCACTCTTTTCGTCTTACATACGCCGTCTGAGCTATCCCAAAAGTAATCAACGCACCCAAGATTAATCCAACTAGCGTTATTATTTTTAATATCACAGAGTCGCTCATACTCAATGGTGCACACTCATGAGAAACCTCCAAAAAACCCCGATGATCCAGTAAAGTGTATCGAACATTCAGCTCAGTACGTCTTATGTGCTTTTTTAAGTAAGTCTGGTTCCAGTACTCCCACAACCCAATTTCTTTAAGTCTGCTCCAGGATTCAACTACATATTCACCTTGAGGAATGTCAACAAGTAACCATTGTAGCTGTGGTTGAATCTTTTCTGGGAGAGCATGATAGTTTTTGGAGTAGTATTCCGTCAAGGCCTTACTTATTGGCTCCACGTCTTTTGACTCGACCACGTATGCCCACTTCGTGAGCGCGAAAAAATTTCGAAATTCTTCAACCTGCATATCCCAAATAAATGCCCTTTGAACAACTGCTGATAGCCTTGAAAATGTGCTATTAGGATTCTCGCCAATCTTATATCCGCTCTCATCACTTACAAGATCAAAATTGACGTAACTTGCATAGAATGACATTTGCCGTTTCTGAAGGTCATCGAAGGTCTCGTTAGCATACTGAACACTGGGTGCGATACGCTGGCTTTGTAGAAGTGACAGATACATGACCGTTGAGAACCACACCGAAACTACCCAGATATTGTAGAGAAGCTTTAGCCTACTACTACGGTAGGGACAAGATTGACTAATAAGTGCGGCCAGCATGCTGATTACAGATTGAATAAATTCATTAAAATGATACTTTTTCGTGCGCATTCCGCCAATCAAAAACACCAATCCAATAATGACGAACAGTTCCAATGTCCCGCATGCTCCAAAAAGACTTTTTGCAGCTAACGGATTGTAACTTGCTGTTGAATCAGCTCCATATAATATGAAAAAGTGTAATGATGAAGACAGACTCAGTCCTGCATAATACATGCTTGTAATAAGTTCAGTAGTGATTGATCCGACGACTTTATCCTTAAAATAATTGTAGTCAACGTTGCGTTCTCCTTCGATGGTAATATTTACGTGGGCAATGAGCTGAAAAACCGGAATACAACGCATTTCCACCAAATTTAGAGCCATTAAATCTCGAAAGCGACGGTTCACAAAGACGGCTTTCAGGCTTTCCCATTCCGTTCCATATTCATCTATAATGAACACTTTTGACAATCCATACAAAAAAACGTGTGTCCTGTAAGCCTTTCGCCATTGAACCTGAATGAGATTTTTTACTTGTTCACTAGAGAGGTAGTTAAGCACTTGCAGGGGATTGGTTTCGGCAACCGGCTCAATGCAAGCATAGCGATGCGTCTGATCACATCTCATGCGGACTGCTCTGAGAGACTCCAACTCAATTAGATTTCTATCCTTGTCACGAAAAATGTATTTGAGAAAAAACAGCTGCGACGGTGTATTGTAGTAGTTTTTCTTCTTTTTCTGCATGTACGAAGGACTTTCTTGACTGGCGTCGTGTGTTTCACTGCAGAAGAGAAATATGCTATCATTCATCTGCTCGTCGACAAATTTGTTGTTACCTTTTTTACGAGATGTAAAGTTGAGAAGCATTTTCAACATGATGTTTTTCGGGTTCTCAACTATTGTTGGCGGAAAAATCACGTACATTGATTTTCCTCGAGCGAATTTGAGAGGTGGTCGGCTCAAGGAGTGAGACCTTTGCCAGAGCTCCACCGGTCGAACTTGTTTCTCTGATTCTGCAATCAAGACTTGAGCGAGGCTTGGGAAGGCTTCCCCTCTGCTGGTCCAAACAACGAGGGGAAAATCCTTGAAGCCATCAATTAAATGAGAGACGAGTTGTATTGTAGGTAGCAACGTTTGAGGGGAACTTGCGGCTATTGTGATCGCTTCACAGATGTTCAGTAGTAAAATTGAAACAAGCATCCTCGGGATTTTACAGTTTGAGTGGATTTCCATGTAATTAATTAGCTATTGAAGCAAATAGTTGGTTTGGCGGTTTTTGAAATTTATAGTGTTTTTCACAGTAGAGTTTAATATCGAATGTAGAAGCAAAGAGGTAAAGTTATTAGCTGTCTTTGTTTTGCAAAGCAAACAGTCCTCTGGAAAAATATGGAGTTTCGTGGGTAAATATCGTGGCTGTAAACAAAACTATTTTGTCCGTCCTAAAAGCACAGAGGACGGTCTGTTGTTTTATACTTTCTTACACGTGTATATGAATTTTGTTCCCATTGGGTCCCGTATTTTTCTCCATTTGCGTGTAGAAGAAAAAAAGATAATGGCGCAGGATATTTCGGGATACGCCCATTACTTCACGTCAATCAAGTTGTGGATGGATCCTTGCAAAATTTTGTCGTTATTTCAATAAGCCTTTGTGGTGCCGACTTGTACAGAGACACTGACAGAATTTTCTTTGATGATTGCTTCCGCCAATGAAGAAACATATGTTTTTACTTGTAATATGTAAAAGTGGAATCGAAGCATTTGGATTCAATGAGCAGTATTATTGCAGTTCTAATGATCACAGTGAATTGTAGTAATTCAAGTTCGCAAAGAAAACGTTATCTTTGTACTGTCATACTTTTTTTGAGAATATTACCACTGTAGGATTCTTTCCTTCCACTTTAACCGTGTTTGCTTATCATAACAATTTTTAATTGGCGTCAAGCTGTAGCAGCTTGTTTGTTATCAAAAATGGTAACCTCTACTCACCTAGCAATTTGTTTTCTGAAAAAATAGTGGCCGTTACCTACTCATACCCGTACCCACCAGGGAACTCCTAGGTGTTTGGCTTGTTTCTACCAAATTCTATGATGACGTCATTTACACAGCTACGCGTGCAATAATCAGGCTCAAATAACACAAAATCAGCCAAATAAAATTGAATAGCATTACAGCCTGAATTACAAAATCAGCATTTATTCAAGTGGACACAAGCTTGGTTTTATTGGTCTCAGATCCGATGAACAGCTGAAGCATTAAAAAACAATTGGATTAGAATTAACAGAATAAAATATTATTGGCCTGATTAAAAGTTATCGGTCGCACCTTTGACAAACTTGGAAGTGATGTGGTATTTATTGGGTCCATTTCGACGTGCTTTTGTCCCTCTGAAATTTCCTAAAGGGACTGGTTGCTTTACAGCTGCATTGATGCCATAGTAATTAGTAAGTACTTTGTAGTAATTTGTGGGCAAAATTACCATAGACAGATGGGTTCTGCAAGCTTTGTATCATTCAGAGTACGATCTCATTGTGAAGTCAAGCGTGACATTAAAATCAAAATAACATAAAAAAAATTAAAACATTTGGAACATGACATGGGCAACGATGTGGTCAAATTTGTTAACATTAAGGAAACCAGATTTAAAATTTTGACAAAAATTGCACGAGCAACTGGTAGTAATGTACATAAACACCCAGGGATTCTTCTTTACATAACATACTATCAAATAAAGACCATTGCAATTCAGTTTGACAGTTATGATAAAATTGGGAATATACAAGCTGGCAAAGTTTAAACAGTTTCTACTAAACCAAAATCGTTCTCATTCCTCTCTATGTGTTCAAACATGTGCGCGAGTAAATCTTCGGCCTTGCTTGTATGGTAACTGCAGTTAAGACTGTGACAAACGAGACTTTGCTCTGAGTTTGCACGCGTGTTGGCGTAATACAGGTCGTCTGCGTCGGCAAATGTTTTCTCACAGCCGGACTGGTCATCACATTGGATGCAACTTTCTTCGTCCTGATTTCTTGGAAGACATCCGTGGTCGCATGAGCAAATAAACGAATCTGCGCGTCCCACATGGCTGCATTTTGAGTTGTCTCCTCTTATAGAGTCACGACCGCGACGGTGCTTATGGCTCCTTAAAGCGTTCTTTCGAGTCGTTTTGAAGTCACACTGGGAACACGCAAATGATTTAGGTTCGTGAACACGTGCTACGTGACGCTGAAGGTTTGTCTTAAGTTTTGAACGATACTTGCAGCCCTCGATTTGGCAAGCGAATGACAGGTCGTCATCATGCAATTTCTTGTGCTGCCTCAAAATGTGGGATGTCTTGGCGGTAAAGCGGCAGTCTGAGAAGTTACAATCAAGTGGACGCTCATCGCTGTGTATTGGCTAAATTTTTCTCTAATGTTGCACGTAATGCTGCAGCATGATTTTCATGTTTGCACATCAAATAAATACCAAAATGTAGAGAAAATTCAGGCGAACAAGATGGGTCAAATTAGGCCGCTGACAGCTCACTCACTATTTAGCAAATTAGCATTCAAAAGTGGATTAAATGCCATAGAAAAAGAAAGCTATGGCATTTGTTCAGAAGAAATTCCTCACGGTTGCCGTTTCTTCTGATGACTCATCAGAAGAAACGGCATGAAGTGTCCTTTACTCAAAGGGCTTATGACAGTGAATGTGAGCTTAGGGGTTGCCAGCCTGAAAGAATGACATCTTATCTCAAGGAGACTTTATTCAGTCCGGCCTCATTTCTTTTGGATTAACGTATGCAACTAAATAATGCATATTATCCAGTCATTCCATCGCATCGGCTTAACTAAATGCAAATTTGTCGTCATGAAAATTAACATATTTTCCCTTTTTATTGTTCTCATTTTAGCGCATAATTTTATTAGCAGTACACAGCATCCCACTAGTTCTTGCTAATCAATCCAGACCATTGACTTGGAGTCATTCGTCCTGCTATCTAGATGAATTTTGCCCACTGTGTAAGCAACTTCCGACTTGGAACTGAAAAAAACTCCAAGTCACTTCAAGAAAGTCCGATGGTTGAGTAAATATAATGCGCATTTAATTTGTATTACTGCGTGTGTTAACTACTACAATGGGGTTTTTGTTTGGATGGTTTCAAAAAATGATTAGTTGCATTACTACGCTTATTCTTGCATGACAGAATTGCCGAGTCCTTATACTGCATCTACGCCTTTCACTATGTATCATGTCCGAAATAAGCTAAGCGGCATGAAAGTCTCGCATTATTGCCGTAGAGTTGAATTCCGGTGCCAGAACCTCTGTTGCAGATTTTTTCAGTCATTAGCAAATCTGTATTGAGCATGAAGTTATTCCAGCCCAAACTCGTGAAGCCTCTAGGTCCTATACGTTGTAAAGTCCCGTCAATCGTCGTGCATTATTTTTTTTATAACAGAGTGAGGGAAGACAACAGTCAATTTAATCAATAAACGGTCCAATGCTCGGTACAACCCCGTAGCTAATCTCTGGAAAATCTTCAAACGAGTACAATTCAGTTGCTTGTTGGGCAAGCTGTACCAAATGGTTTGGGAAATTAATTTTGGTAACAGCATAAAAAGTATAGTGTGATTGTAGAACTAGACGTACTAGTGCAGTAAAGGCAAGAATTAAGGGCTACAATTTAACCCAGTTTACTACACTCACTCATATTTGCAACTTGTTGAAATTGTTGGGTAATGTTTAAAGAGTTGGTAATAATGCCAACAGTAATTCACGCTGTTACAATTTAATCAAAGTCAAGGCAGGAGTACAGACTTGCTACTAATATTGCAGTTATACTTTGTGCCGTCGTGTGACTTATGTGAAGATTTTGTAGCCTTGTGTAGCTTGGCGGTCTAGACGCCTGCTTCGTAAACGGATCAGAATTGGAGCAGACGTGACGATTATGACATGACGCTTTGATTTAATTTAAAAAAACAAACGTACTTTTTAGTATTTCCAGCAGCTGCAGCATTGCAGCAGTTTCCTTTTATACTGCCTGTTTGTATTTTGTTCTAGGGTTTGATCATTTCATTATACTAGCTCAGCCAAAATGTGCGCGTGGGTCAACGGAATTGTTCCAAATTTTCAGGGTGGGTGCGGGGTACAATAAAAACGTCCTCATAAAAAATTTCAACCTCGTATCTCCTACCTAACCGTAGAAAACCCGCATAAACTCCATTCGGTTTTT
The DNA here is from genome assembly GCA_034698825.1 of Deuterosminthurus bicinctus. NCBI lineage: Eukaryota > Metazoa > Arthropoda > Collembola > Symphypleona > Bourletiellidae > Deuterosminthurus > Deuterosminthurus bicinctus. Next base: position 18,108 of record JAQIWI010000669.1, on the reverse strand, counting down.
ATTTAATATCTCTTGAACGGCAAGAGATAGTAAAATGAAACCAACGGATTCGATATCAGCTCGCAAATACCTTTTTTTTGAAATTTTACTCGACTTCAAAATTCCATAATATAAGCAAGTTACATATTTTTTTATAGGAAACTTCCGAAATTTTTTTCGGGATGTGCCCAACTCAAATCCATGATTTTTTTTCATAGAATGATAGATCACATTGAGGAAAACCCTAAAAAAATTAAAATTAATGGATTTAGGTTGGGCACTTTCAGTTTTCCAATAAGGAACAAAATTTACCTCGAAGTTATTTATATATATAGCTAGGCCCAAGTATGTATGACGACGCTGCGGGTGGTCTTTGTTGCTGTTATCGGCCGGCTTCGTCATTCATGAGTAACTCTTTCTCAAATGGACACCCAAAAATGTTCGATGGTCAAATTTATTGTTTTTGACATCGATAGCCACCCAACAACGTGGATCTAAGAAAAGTTTGGGTAAATTATGAAATCTCCGGGTTCATTCAGGAAAACCCGGGTAACTCAGAAAAATTCGGTTCAAAGCCAAGAATTCCGGGTAAATTGAGACGAATTCTAGTAAATTCATGTAAATCTGGGCACCAGCAGAAAATATTCGTAAAAATACGGAAATCCGGGTAACTTAAGACAAATCAGGTTAATTTAGGATACCCGGGTATTTTAAGAAATATTGAGTTCGTATCCGGAAAATTTAGATGATTTCAGCATAATTCCGAAAATAAACGAAAACCCGGGTAACTGAGAAAAATTCGGTTAAAACCCGGGAATTTCAGGTAAATTGAGACGAATTCAGATAAATTCAGGGTAACTGCTCCAAAATTTCGTTTAAACCAGGTAATCCAGGTTACTTAAAAAAAATTGGTTTATTCAGTAAACCCGGGCAACTTAAAAAACGGTTAATTCAAGAAACCCGGGTATTTTTTTAAAAAAATACGTTCCTATCATGACGATACAGATGATTTCAGCATATTTCGGATAAAACAACGAAAACTCCGGTGACTTAAAAAAATTCGGTTAAAACCCGGGAATTTGAGGTAAATTGAGACCAATTCGGGTTATTGCATTAAAATCTGGCTACTTACATAACAATTTGTTAAATTTAAGGAAATCTGGGTAACTTCTGTCAAAAGTTTTTAACGTAAGTTTGTTATGGCTTGGGGAAGTGAACAATTTCGAAAGGAGTTACTCAGGCTGATGCGTATGAGTCATTTTCATACGAAGCAACCCCAAGAAACTGCATTCCGATCCTCTGATGAAATTGTGACTTTCCTTCAACTTTAATCCTAATTTACTAACTACCCTTTCAATATTTTTTGTTCTAATTTGCACCATTGTAATAAGCTTTTTAAGCTGTACAAGTCGGTGCATGTTTTATAGGGGGTTGTGGGAAATCATATTGCGTCATTGTATGGTCGAACTAAAATAGACAAACCCTCTAACCAGCACTCTGTGGGATTGCTTTGGACTTCGGACAAATGTGCATGAAATGCGGTGAAGTTCTAGAGATCTTTCAGTTTCCTACCTTGAAAAACTACAGATGTTACGTAGTTTTTCAAGGAATGAAACTGAGAGTATCATGTTGCTTTTAACCTAAGTACTAGCTTGGTGTAGGCAAATGAGGGGGATTGAACAGAAGTGCGCCTTTGAAAAATTAATTTATATTTAAAAAACAAATGAAAGCAACAAGGACCGACGGTGATTGTGATTATATTAATCCCAAAATCCATGACATGTTCTATGGAATTCTAAATCACCCAAGTGGCAGTTCGAACCTAAATTTGTTAAAATTTGTTAATTTCTTTAAAACAAAAGTCTTTGTGGGTACATATTCTATGGGTATGAAACTGCTTTCACAAAAGCACCCCGAATCTGACCACTAAATTCTGAGTTTGTCCATTGAGCTTTTTTGGCCCAGCAGGCCATTTGACCTGCTTAAATTACTGAAGGTGGCCTTTATAACAGCTCCACTATGAACCCTATGCGTTTCACTTTGAAACCCTACACCTTCTTTAATAGCCCCACTGAAGGCCAAAAGGCTTGACAGGCTGTCCGGTACATTTGCTGAGTCTCGACGCCGATTAAACATTTTATTGTAGAATTACTGGGAATCATTGTATAGATTCAACGGTAGTGCCATCAACACTATAATCAGTATCAGCATATAAATATCATTTGCATCACTTTTATGAAATCATTCTAGTAATTCCACCGATCTATCTTATTGACTCCGCCAACTGACCCAAGGACCTTTCCACAAGCCAAATTATCTCAAGAGCAGCTTAATAGCAAACATTTCCAGAGAAATTTTCACTGAAAGATAAATTAGTCTTTCTTAGTTCAAGATAAGCAGACTTTAGCACGAAAAGCGTCAAGATTACAGTAGCCTGCCTCGCACAAAGAAGAGCATTCATTCATTCAACTTTGATAACCAGCGCTATCAATGAAGACGAACATTGCAATATAACAGGAAACTTGGTCACGTCCAGTGAGGGGCTGATTTACAACCAACATTCTTGTACTACTGCTTGTACTCAAGAGAAGCAGGATAAAGTCATTTTATAAGAAACAACCAAGTATTTTGGCTAAATCCTGTAGACTCTAGTTCTCTAAGGGTTTTCAAATATTTTAGAATGGCTCGTGCTGTGGTTGCGTGCCTTCTGTTGATTTTTCTATGTAGTAGCTCCTATGTGGAGAGAGTGGACGCCAGTGATGGGATTGGGAATCTTCCCACATGGCAACTTTGGGAATTTTCCGGAAAATTCCTGGAAATTTTCCATAGGCTAAGAAATCTTGGAAATCATGAACAATGGGAATCTTGTTGGAAATCTTCGGGAATTTTGGGAATCCTCATATCACAGGCAATGATATGCTAAACGTTTCAAACAAATCTACTTTGGCTGCCAATATTGAAGCAGTTAAGAGCTCTTTTAGTGCGTGGGCATGATTTCAGTTCAATTTTATGATCATTTGGTTGTTATTTTTAACTAGTGAACTTAAATTCCAATGTAGTTTGTGAATTCGGACCTCGTTATCTAGGTCAGAGTGTGGGGTCCAGCGTACAAATATTTTGAAATTGTGAAAGACAAGTGTAGGTTTTGTAAAATAGAGTACTTACGAAACTTCACCAAAATGCTCATGTACCTTCAGAACCAAAGTACATTAATTACGGAATTAGTTAATCAAAAACTAAGTGGAGTAACTCAAATCGACTAAAATTCGTTCAGTCCTTTTTTGGCTTATCTGAGGGACACAAAGAAACTTCCCAGTGTCATGAAACTACTAAAGATGTCTCAAATCTCGAGGGATTTCTGGACTCAAATTCGTCAAATGAACAGGTTCATCAAACTACAAAAAGACTAATAACTTAAAAACTGAAAATTGCTTGCAGTGTAACGACGATTCTTCTGTCGTGTCCGGGGATTATTACGTCTCTGAAACAGACTAAGTTCCTATCGAGGATGAAGACAATGATGAAATCGAGGAATTATTTTGTTTAGCTAACTAATCTGATTTTTTCAATATGATTTAGAGCTTTGTGGTTCATTTTTTGTCAATGAGATGTTATATTTATGTTGAATTGTTTAAAATTTAGCTTGTGAATTATAGAAATTTCGTTAATAACTCAAGATTCCCATTGATTCCCATTAAATTCCCATAATTCCCAAAGATTCCCGGAAAGTTTCCGGAAAATTTCCGGCGTTTTTAGATTCCCGGAAATTTCCCATCACTGGTGGACGCGCAGTCAACAAAAGGGAAGACAAGCTGGGATATTATAACAGAAATGGAGACTTTAAGCAGAGCGGTAGAAGGCTTGCAGGCCAAAATAGATGGACAAGCGGCTTTGTTGAACAATTTGGGTGCAAAAGAAGAAATCCAAGGAAATGCTCTTAATGGTTTTGAAGAAAAATTAACTGCTCTAGAAAATCTGCTGAGCAACATAGAAACCAAAGGAGACGTGCAAGCGAATTCCTTAAGCACATTGGAGGCTGAGTTAAAGTTGCAAAACAATTTGCTGAACAACTTACAAGGGAGCATAACATCTATGCAAGTGAATTTGCGGAATATTTTTGAAGAAAAATTCAATTTGCTAGCAAATCTAGTGAACAATGTGATAACGGAAGATCTAAACTTGAAAACCAAAGTTGATACACAAACTTCTCTACTATCCAACTTGCAAGCCGGATCAAATTCGCAGGCAGATTTGCTCGCCGAATGTATTGAAAAACAAAAAATGCAAGCCACTTCGTTAAGTGGATTGGAAGCTGAATCAACAATCCAAAAGAATTTGCTCAGCAATTTTGAGGGCACAGCCAGCAGGCAATCAAATTTGTTGAAAAACTTGGAAACAAAAGCGGATTTGCAAGCAATATTGTTAGCCAACCTGCAAGCCCAATCAGACCTGCAAACAACTTCGCTGAACATTTTGATGACCGAAGTCAAGTGGCATGAGCCAGTTGCCCAGGAGAATGATCGAACCATCGTTGCATTGAAAGACGATGATGTGGAAATCTGGTGCGTCGTTCGTGGAACGTGAGTGGACTCAATTGGCTTTAATAAAATTCAAATTTAATTGAAATTCTGTGATTTCTCAAAAGATTGTAGGGTTTGTATTTACTTTTGTGCAATGTTTTCAGACCGCTACCGGGGATTAGGTGGACAAGAGAAAATGGTAAACTACTGGAGTCTGACCGAGTGACAGTTGAAAATAATGGAAAGACTTTGCGAATCAAGAACGTGCGAATTAACGATGAAGGTTCTTATGAGTGTGTTGCTGCCAACGGCGTAGGAACTCCAGCTACTCAGTCTGTCAGCCTCGAAGTGTACGGTCAGTGATCTACAAGTTCAAATAATTACCATAACTTAATAATGCACACAGTATCGATTCAAAATGAAATTCGTTTGCTGACGCATCTTGAATTTTTTTCAGGTAAATATCGGCAATGCACCGGAATGTTCGAGTCAGACAAGGGAAATCTTGAGATAGAACCTTCAAACTCCAGCTGCCTCTCTGTCATCAAACTACGGAACACGACTGGCTTTCGTCTGGAGTTGGATCCCCTCATGACTGAGTCCATCTTAGTCATTCCCGAGCAAAACGCTTCTAGCTCCAATGCTCAATCTGTTTGGTAAACTTTACTCAACATTTTGAAACGTGTTTCTTCAATTTTGTATTAAACTTTCTGTCAACTACTATCAGGATTTCTGGCTCAAAGAACGTCTCCTCCTACGAGTTTGACGGGAACAAACTAGCGATTATGGTGCTACCTGGAAGTGAGCGAATGACCCTCAACTGGAGAGGATTGGCAACGAACGTTGCTGAAATTAAGTCAACGAAGAAATTTGCGAGTGATCCTGAAGGAATGCAGGAATGGGAACCCAGTCGGAATGGAAGCGGCAAAATATTTTACGAGTTTTCGCATGAGATGCCTGTTGAACTAACCTGGACACTGACCACTGACTCCACAGCAGAGGCTCAAGAGAATCCCTGTGAAAATATGTTTTTCTCTGTCATGCAAATCAGGCCCGATGGGAATATCATCGAGATCCAAAAGTACACGTATATTTTCATGCTTGGATTAATCCTCCGTGAATGAGCTCCTTGATTCCGTAGTTCAATTTTGAAAGAGTCTGTAATATGTTTATAATTTGTTTAAGGACTTGTGATGGTTCATCGGAGGGATCTGTTATAGTCGAAATGCACTCTGAAGTGTTAGTACTTCTGCACATCAAATCAGTGGAAGCCAAAAGGTCAAAATTGAGGGTCGCATGGTCCCACTACCCTGACGAACCACTCGAGAAAAATGTGGAAGGAACTGTTGCTGGAACATGGAGCCAAGGGATTCACGTGATCCCTTTTAATTCTACACAACCAAAGACGATTAACTCGGGAACGATTAAGGGGCTGACTTTTGAATGGAACTCACGAGGAATTTATTATGTAAAAAATTTAATTGAGATAGTGAGATGCAATTTGGATGGCAGTGGCTCCAAGATTCTCGTCTCAGGTCTGAAAATATTACAACTATTATAATTTTTTGTAAACAAGATGAATTTGAAACTTGCTGTGTTTCTGAAACTTTAGATCCGTCATCAGAGCTTCGCGGGATGACGACAGAACCGGTCAGTGGAAATTTTTACTACGGCAATACAAAAAGTAGAACCATCAGAATTTGCAACAATGATGCCAAGAAATGCTCAACGATTGCCAATAGTAGCGACTTGTCTAATGTCAGTGATTTTGCAGTCCATCCATCTAAAGGGTACGGTCTCGTCTCTTGGTAAAATTCTTACTTTAGCTGAATTTTAAATTGTGATATTTCACTCTAGGCTTCTCTTCTGGACCATTTGGGAGCAAAAAGTAGTCCGGGCCAATTTGGATGGCTCCAACGCAACAGACATACTGCGAAGTAATGTGCGACGAATTGACGTGGACGAGAATGAGGACCGACTGTATTGGAGCTATAAAGAGGGAATCGGAAGTTGTGACATGAATGGACAGAACATTCGACTAATGCCAAATATAACCGGGATTATTGGCGATGTTGCTATCGAAAACAACAGAGTTCACTACGGTAACTGGGATACAAACAGCGTCCATATCATCTCAAAATTAGGGACGAACTCTAGGATGGTGGCACAGATGGACAGTGATGTCGAATACATGGCCCTCTTTGGCACGCGAGTTTCAAACAAACCTCCAAATCCTTGCGATCATGCTGAATGTGCTCATTTGTGTGTTTTGGTCACTCGTTGGACGTACCGATGTACTTGTCCAGACGGTCAGGTGTTGAGTGCAGACGGAAAAACTTGCAGCATTCAATGTCTTCATATTGCCTGATTGATATGGGATTTTTAAATTGAATTGTTGAGAAAAAGTGAGGTAAAGATCCACTGCCCTTTTTAATATGGCTTGCTGTTCGACCTTCAGAGGTCACCAAACTAAATTAGTATGTTTAGTTGTATTCACGTCTGTTTTAGGTTTCAAAGCTTATAAGCTTCGAAGGGTACTAAAGAAAATTCCAAATTAAATCATGACACGGGTACTGCCTCATAGACTTACAACAAAATTACGACAAAGCATTGAATCTAACATTTATTTTTCACGAATAATTAATTCATACAAATAAACTAAATAAGTCAACTTCTCAGTAACTGTTGTCATTCTTCAATCGCGACAAGGACAAGTTTGGTATTGTTATCATAACGTGACCTTTGACCCCGATTTGCCCGAAAAACGGACAGCCAACTTGGATAAAACTCGGTTGAAAGGTTAAGGGGACCAAGACCTTTCGAATGATGTGCCTCACAGGTCAATCCAACAGGTGTCGTCATCTAGCTTTAGTCCTTTCTACTATCGAGTATGCCAGAATCTCGTTGTTGTTGCTTTCAGACTGGACTCTAGTGACATGAGAGCTCGTACAACAGGACAGAACTTGAACGAGGATGTTAATGACAGGCACATTTCAGTGCTGCTTCAAGCATCTCGAACCCCGCGTCATCCTGTGTGAAAGTTTTTGTACACCTGGAAACAGCTTGGCCAAGAATGTGAGAGTATGACATAGACTTCACGAAAGACTGCACCAGAATCTTCGCTGTCGGACAGACACAATGACCTCGGCAGGGACACATCACGTTGGAAATTAATTTAATTTTGGACGTCATTTACATGGGATTCAGCATTCAACCGCTGGCATCTTAAGAAACCTACGAATTTGCCACCAGATTGTGCATCTCCTCAACTCACTCTTCAGTCAGTGAAGACAGTTAAGTAAGGTTTCATATGATCCAATGCTAAAATTTGTCAAATTACTTTGTTAGCCTAACTCTAAGAAGTTTGTGAAAAGTGATATCTGCCAAATATTTATACCTTCAGGTGCGTCACGAGAAATTCGGCACTTAACGGAGAGGTCCGGGAGCCTGGAAAATCCAATCAATCCTGTGACTTTGGAGAACATCCAATTTGTTGGTATGGTTGAACAACCATACCAACAATGGCAATAAAGCGTGAGTAATCTGAGGCCTGCAATAATTCTCCATAAATTTCCTATCGCTTCGCATCCAAATGTATTTTTTTATAATATTTGGCTAACCAACAAATTCTCTCACCATTCATGCAAGTAATGGACGGCATGACTGGAGTTATATTGACAGTCTTGAGATACTCATCGTCCTTCGCTCTAAGCTCAGCAACTTCCTCAGGAAATATCCCGCAAAAGACACTGTCCAAATTGACTGTTTCGTCTTCGCTGGTGTGTCCTCTAATGTTGATATTTAGCTCTACCAGCAAACTGAAATGTTCCCAAAGATGTGTAAAAGAAAAGTTCTGCAAGGGAGTTTTCTTCACCCAAAGTGTTTTGGCATGCGGGAACATCTGACTCAAGAAAATCAACGGGAGATGGGAATCTGTTTGGTAATGATCAAATTCCAAGTGTCTGATATTAATAGCTCGATCTGGAAAAGCCTCCCTCGCCACAGCAATCCCTCGCTCAACGAATGCACTAATGTAATACGATGAGAGGAAAAATTGTTGCTGATCAAGCAGATAAATGTTAATTTTTTCCAATTTTGGAAAGACGCGAGTAAAATCAAAACGCTTAACGACAGCCAAAATATGCGGCTGAATGCCTTCCAAGAAAGGGTGGGGAAAATAAATTACTAATTTCGTCACGTTTTCCAACAAGATTCCGTAGCACATCAACGGCACTGCAAACAGCAAGTCCATCCTCAAAGTCTTGAGCGTTGTGTGAGATGCTTGCATCACCATTGGAACGAATCTGTGCAGTAATTCCATGTTATGAGGACGATCGGTAAACGAAATTGATTCTGTTCTCAGGGCATTGATGAGGGTTTCACAGACTCGTACTTGAAAAAGATGCACGCCGGAAGTAGCAACAAGCACAGCAGAGCTTCCCTCCATAATATTTTCCGTGAAATTTATGGTACCGTCCATGTAGAGCTTCTCCAGGTTTGGCATACAAGACACCAGCGTCTTCACAAAAGCAGGCTGGTATGCCGATTCTTGCGTAAGGTATCCTGGTCCGTTGAACTTGAAAACTTTTAGGGAGGGAAATCTCAGACATTGAAAAATAGGTTGAAAAACATGGCAATAGCGATCGGAATAAGCCATGGACAACTCTTTTAGCACACCGCAACGGTCCTCCAATATTCTTTTAACCAGCACAAATGCCGGACAGTCCTTAAAATCCAACCATGAACCCCAAAATCTTAATGACAAATGCTTCCACGGCAGCCGATCCAGAATGACTTGGCAGGCGGAATTTAGTGATTCACTTGACAGTGACTCGCAAGCATTAATGCCATCTTTGGGGTGTGGGTGGTAAATGTTAACATAAGCTCCAGTAAATGGAACCACACGCATTTGTTGCAAATCTGCAGCGAGTTGTACCAACTTAAGACATTCAGGTCTTCTGGCATCAATTCTTGCCCTCAAACAACCCCGATCTCTCAACACGCTTCGAGCTTCGAAGTTCCATAATTTGTTTACAAGTGAGAGTTTTATGAGCTCCTTATTGGATAACTCTTCCAGTATTTGCCTGAGTATCTGTAAAAAAAAGTGGCAAAAGTATGTGACTAGAGAAGCAGGCTTGATAATTAGATGCGCGTTTGTATTCTTACATTTGGAAGAGAAAGACAATGCTCAATGACTCCCTGCTCGCTATCCTCAGGGTTCTGCTGCTATAAGAAAGATAAAACATTCACAACGATTTTGTAAAATATTTTCAGTATAAATCTGGCAAAAAAAGTTGATTACCTCCGCTTGCACTGCGGGCACAGTTTCCAGCAGCATGGCTGTATCTTCCTCCACGACTTTGACCTCTAGTTGCTCGTTCTCTTGGGCTTGACACGAATTCAGGTCTCTTTGTCGTGTACTTTGACCTTGGCCATCATCCTGCCTCTTATTAGTTTTGCGCAGTTTTCCAAAAAGAATCTTCCTAACCTTGCCTAGTATTGGATCCTTTGCCAAAGGCTTACTGACAGCCTCATCTTTCTGTGCGGACTTGGAGCTGTTGGAAGATTTTGGTGCAGGTCCTGGCCCCTGTTAAATTCAAAAGAATTATGAAGTAACTACGTTTTAGGTTTGTGTGCTGAGAGGCCAGTCTAGCCAAAGTATGGCCAGGTAATAAGCAAAACAAATAAACAGAAAATTACCTCTGAATTAACCTTTTCAGTAGTTTCCATTGTGGAGTAATCCACTGATCAAACTGAACAAGTAGCAATGAAGGTATTGGCCCTGTAGACTGTGGATCTTTTAAGAACCAATAAATAATTATTTTATTAAAGATTAGCAGCTGATAAGTATGACTTAATTTCACACTTAAAGTATAAAACTTGATAATCAATAATCAGTTAAGTAATAATTTAACTCATTGAAAGACCTTCTTTCTGTAGTCAGATGCTCACAGAAATAGTAGCCAGCTCAGTCAGTTTTTCATGTCTGTCACTTTGGATTGATAGTGATTCATGATTAGACTTCTTGGAAGGCCACCGCCTTTGTTCTTGGGAATGAATTCCAACTGATAAGAAGTGTTAGACAAACAATAAGTGAGTAAATGTAAGATTGGTAGTAGCAGAGCTGCTCTCCTCCAGCTTCAGCTCAGCTGAGTCAGCAGCGATGATATTTGTCGTATTGTCAACACAGTACACTATAATAACTAAAAGCTGTTGGAATGGCCTCATTATGAGTACACTAGGTCTTCGGTCCCTCGACTTATCGGTGCCCACAGGATGTAGATGTGGTGTTTTTCTTTTCTCCTCTCCAAGTGTGTGGCAGGATGTTGTATCATCCCCCATACATTGGACACTTAAAGTGTCATATTCTTTTCAATATGTTGCTCCCTAATGTTTACTTCTCTTTACTTTTGAATCTTGTGTGCACCATTTTTCCTGCTGAAATTGTTGCCCGTTAGGATTTCCGGAAAAGTTTCATAAACTGATTTCCACAGCTGCCGAAACTTTCCGGGAATTCCTGGAAATTTTGCAGTTTCCATTTGGAAATATTGCCAAATACAACACTGGTCGCCAGCCTGCTATGCTATAAACTGTTTGCTGCTGCATGAACAAGTGAGTTCTCTACTGAAACACTCAGCCGTGAGGCTATTGTTTGTCCTCCGTTCCTTAGATTACGAGACATTCTCAGACTCAGTACCTTTTCAGCTCTTTCCCCTGGATTCAGGTTCTCAAGTCTATTTATAATTGGCACTCGAGGATATGCATTCTAAGCCAAGCAGTTTTAATTTGAAGCTGAGAGTGAATAGTTGAAGGCTTACTGATTTGTGCTATCCCCAGTTTGCACGCAGGTCTCCTTTCACTTGCAAACATTACTTCCAGACAATACTAACTGTCTTTAAAAGACAGTTTGGCTACTGAATTAGTCATATTCTTCCGAATATATTTTCTCGGCTCAAAATTCTACACGGTGATGACAGTGGGCCAAAAACTTTCTTCATTCTGTGAAAAAAGAATTATCTGCATCTGAAATTCGAATTTCTTACTTCAGCTTTAAAAATTAGTCAAGTGAATAATTCTAAATATTTGAAAGAAAATACATTTGCAGTTTGCAGCAAAATGAACAAATGTCCTTTGTGCTCGAAAACGTTCAGACAACCAGCCAACTTAAAAGCTCACATTGTTTGTCACACCAAGGAAAAGCCTTACAAGTGCAACATTTGCGCAGCAACTTTCGGGCGCTCGTGCGGTGTGAGAAAACACATTAGAAGTGTTCATCATGGCAGTGAGCAAATTAAATTCAAGAACTCCCAATGTCCAATGTGCAGTTACAAATGCTACAATAAAACGGACGTAAGAATTCACTTGCAAAATCATTCTGCTCAGCGGCCATTCTCTTGCAACGTACCCAGCTGTGGGTTCAAGTCGAAGTACAAACAAGCTTTATCACTACATGTTCGTCAAGTTCACAGTGATGCACGTCCCTACGAATGTCCCATTGATGGATGCAACTACAAGGCCAAAATTAGCGGAACTCTTAGAGTGCACCTCCAAGCTCACAGCAGTGAGAAGCCCTTCGTATGCACAAAGCCAGGATGCAATTACACCTGCAAGTTTAAGCGTGGTTTAAAAGCCCACACCTCCCAAGCTCATAGCAACGAAAGACCATTCAAGTGCTCAATTTGTGCCTTCCAAACAAAAAACAGCTCAAATTTTAATCGCCATCAACTGACGCACACAACGATTAAACGCTTTCACTGCCGAGCTCCCAACTGCGGCTATGCCTGCCACGAAAGAGGCACACTCAAGCGGCACTTTGACAGCAAACACCGAAAGAAGACCATTCTGTGCACTCAGCCAGGATGCAAATTCAGATATGGCAGCATCGCTGTACTAAGAGCTCATCATCTTAAAAGCCATGAGAGCCCAATGTTGAAGTGTCCTGCTTATTTATGCGACTTTAGTTCAAAGTACAAAGACAGTTTACTCGCACATATCTCCCGCCATCACCAGGACTTACGGCCTCCCACGGTCGTTGCGCCAAGAATACCCGACCTCCAAAAAGATGGCGTGATGGATACATTCAAATGCAGCCTCCCCGACTGTGGTTATCAGACCAAGTTCCCACACCTCTACGGCCGCCACATAAAAACTCACAAGAAAGAGGAAAATCGACAACATGTCTGCTCGTTTTGCTTTCTCAGGTTCAGTTACACGCGTCAGCTGAAAGATCATCTCCGGAGACATGTTGGAGAGAAACCTTACAGTTGTTCGCATTGTTGCTACACCAGTCATGATATCTTTGAGCTGCGCAAGCATGCCATAAGATCACACCACATCCGTGTGATTCCTCGTGGTAAAGAAGTTGAAGCGAAACAGTGTTGGACATGCGCTAGGAATGGCTTAAGTAATAGTGAGCTTGTTCTTCATTCAATGACCCATTTGCAGCCCGTTGTACTTTTAGAGCGGCTATGCATCAACTTTAAGTAAAGTTTTGCCAAGCAAGAAAATGCAAAGATTTTGTTTGATTGTAAAATGTAATCAAATGCTTGGTGCCGACTTAAAAAAAATGCATTTGTTTTCTAGTTAGCAATAGGCTTGATTAATTATCCCACACAAGTTTAAGTGGTTTTGATCTGTGAGTTTTTCGAGTGATTTGATCGTAACATAAAATAATTTGCTAAACGATTCTAAAAGCTTCTGTAATTCCTTGTATTACTTTATTCTCTTCCTCGAATTGCAAGAAGGCAAGGCAGTCCAGAACTGCTTTGAAGTTCACGACGTAAAATTGGACTCAAATTGGCCATTAACACCACAAGTTATTTAGAGACGAGACACATGCAGCATTGGCCAATTAGCTAGTTAGTGCTTTTGGGTTTTTGGATGACCGGCCGAGCCAGAAGCGCATAAGGCTATATAAAACCCATGGCGGGGATTAATAATCAATTTGCGCTAACTGGTAATTGCTACAATTGGCTTATCTCGACAGTAGGCTATTTTTGAACCCTCGTAAAAAATAAATGCTCTTTTGAACAAGTTTTTTGCCTTATATTACAAAAACGGCGCCCTACGAAGGATACGGTTGCAAGAAATGTACGTTTTTAGAAAAAGTCGAACAGCTACCTGTGTAGATACTCTTTGCTTTACTATTGTAATGATCAAGCGGCGTTACAGCCTCTTCATCTTCAAGCCTTTTACATAAGAATAGGCTGCAGTCGTGAGACTTGAACATTGCATTGTAAGCCTCCCTGCCTAGCTATGGCACCATCTAGTCGATTGTCTTTAAAAACTAAATGGCCAAAGGGAATTTGGTGATCGTGATCATCATCTCGGCCCTTTGTTAAAAACTTCATATTCGGAGTTGCTTGAACGACGACAGAAGCTTTCAACAAGTCACAGGAGCCAACTTTACTGTCCCATTTCCCAGAAAATCGAGGTCAAAGGTCACGAAATTGAAACAACGAACCAAACAAAGTAATAAAAAGTTACTGGTGTCTTCGGCCATGAAAACAGTTGTGCTGTTGTCCGTTAACGACTTACTAAACGGCTTACTAATATATACAGAGGTCAAAGGTCAGGTAAAACAACAGGTCTTTCAGACGACCTGGCGAGAATAGCTTCAAGGTAAATTTTTTCTGTCACACGCAAAGAGTAGCATTCATTGGACTTTGATAAAGAATTTCTGTCAAAGACAACAACTTCAGTGCAACGAGTCACCGTGTGGCAAACTCTAAGTTGCAGAGGCTTACTTGCTTCATGCGTCAGCAGCAGAACGCAGTGAGTCAGCTGCCCACAATTCCTAAGAACTTGTATGTAGCTGTTTCCCGTCACTACTGCACACAAGATACACATCAATGAAGCTGTGCGAATGAAACTGCCTCATCATTTGTTCCAGTGGCTCAGCAGTGTCTTTTTCTTCTGTCCTCTCCAAGTGTGCGACAGAATGCTTTATCATTCCGCATGCATTGTACACTTAAAGCGTCACATTTTGTTTGTTACACTGCAGTTTTTCTAGTTCACTTGTTTTCTACGCGATTGTGCTCATTCAAATTGATGGTAGCTAACAGTATACTGTTTGCAGAGGACAGTCAAAATAAACTTGTTGATTGACTTGAAAAATTCCAGTAGCCAAACCCAATAATAACAAGTAATATTACTCACACATCTGGCCTTGACGGAGCCAAATACTACACAATGGGAGATCGTCCCACAGGAAATGCGGTGGCGATAGTAATGCTCTTTTGCCTTGTTCTGAAAACTGTCGTACGCGGTTTTAAAAATGAAATTAATTTCTTGTCATGATTTTACGAAAAGGTGGAGAAGACAGCAGGGACGCAAGTCAGCCAGTACTGCCTTGGTCTTCCTACGGTAATCTTATTTATTCTTGAAAGAGGCTTCAGAACGGCCAAAACTGTGTGTAATAATGAAAAGTTATCTTGTCAAAAGCTTTCCACCTGGAACTTAGTTTGGACACTAAAAACACATGAGTCTGAGGCATTCTATCAGTGAATCATCAATAAATTTTGATACTAATGAAACCAAACGGGCACTCAGCATGATTTGAATGGCTTCTGCTTTTTTAAAATTACAAGTCCCTATGAATTTAACTCTTAAATGGGAGCATTCAAATTCAAACGTGTGAAGGCCCTTTTGGTTGTATTTACATTATCATGAAATGATCATGCTTGACTCTCTTTGAACTAATTTTTAACAGTTCTGTTGCAGGTTCTCAAAAAAGTCCTGGAAAATTTCTCCCGTGCGGAGCTTTTGGAACTCTCACTTGTAAACAAGCAATGGAACTATGAAGCCCGACATTTGTTGAGAGTTCGGGGCACTTTAACTGCACGAATTCGGTCAGGTGACCATAACGGTCTTGAAGCCTTTGCATCAGACTTGGAAAAAATGAACCTTGTTCCATTCTCTGGAATTTGTGTTATAGTGTCTCATGACGACTTCAGTATCTGCCAGCCAGTTCCGAATGCATCCTACAATGTCATTCTGGAGCGGCTGCCGTTGAAAACATTATCGGTTGAGTTTCTTTGGGATTGGAATCGATGCATTGACTGTCCAGCGCTTGTTTTGGTCGACAAAATTCTGGATAAGTTTTGCGGCACCCTTGAAGTATTGTGTTTTACTTATTTTTACTTTGAAGATCAGCTGGTTCGACATTGTTTGACAGATTGGAGCTTTCCTCGCATGAAAATCTTGAGAATTGGTGGATACGCTGAATGTTGGTAATGAAAAATTAAAGTCTGCTTGCCGAGACTTGGTGAGATCCTATTACACCCTAAATACTGTGACTTCAACCAAAGGATTTACCATAATTTAATTGCCTATCTTGGTTGAAGTCACAGTAATTAGAGTGGAATAGGACCTCAAAAAGTTTCAGCTTGGTGCCTAATATTTCCTTACAAACTGTACAAGGATAATAATGAAAATTGTACTAGGTTTGTTAGGGCGCTGGTATCCACTGCGCCACACTTGGAGGAATTACAGATGAATGAACATGTTCATTTTAATGAGAACGTACTGGAAGGGAGCTCAGCAGTACTTGTGCCTCGTTACTGCTTTAATCCTATCATAATGAGAATTTGCGAAAGCCTTATCTCTGCTATCAGACTGGAAACTATTGAAATATACCAAATGAGTTACTATTACGGTAGCGGAGCCCTTGGCAGGTTTACTCCAAGAGTACTACAAGTATCTCTTCCCACGCTGAAGACTTTGGGAATGGATATACTTTTTGCTGTGCCTTTGACGTGCTACGGAATCTGCTTGGAAAATGTGACAACATTAAAGATTCGGCTGAACGGCAAAGAACTTGAAAGCCTAGAGCCGCGCATTTTGACACTTCTGAAACGTGTTGACTTCACTCGTATCTTTCCAAAAGTACTGCAGGTTGAAATCGTCAATGAACGTCGTTATCTTAGGATGTTCTCGGCAAAATCGATTGAGGCATTCGTTGAGCAAGCGAATGCTATGCTGATGCCAACTCTGAGGGACCGAGCTATCAACATCAAGGAGCTGACACTACATGACTACATTTTGGATTCTACCATACCTTTATTGGCAGAGATGTTTCCGGATGTCAAGGTACTTTCGGTGAAGACGATGGACAGAGATTTTCCACCTCCATTCACAGCTATATGGGACCATTTCTCAAACTTGCACGAGCTGAACATAACAAGTTATAGGCTCTCTTTCTGGACTGAAAACAAGGACAGCGTATTTTGTGGAATATTTCCCGAGGAAGTTGACGTGCTGAGAGAGAAGGATGACGAGTATCTCAAGGCCGTCAATATAGTTCCAGTCATGCCGTCCATTACTTGCATGAAGGGTGAGTAAGACTTTGGGATGAGATAGAAAGTAGGTTTGAAATTGATTGTTATCTATTACAGGTCTAAAGACCTTCACCTTCCGCTATACTCCGGAAGACTTCCCTGCATTCGGAGACAACTCCACTTTCTGGTTTTCCAAAGTCACGGGCTTCCTTGGCTTTGCGAGGTGCCCCGGACTTGCAGTGACATTTCAAGCTCGCACATTGCCGTGTGAAGAAGGTTTGTTTTCTGAATGTTCAACTCAACTTGAGATGTGTATCTAATTTAATGTCAAAAATTGACTAAAATTTAGTACTGAGTGAAATGGAGCCGTTTGCAACTTTCACGTCGGTCGATTATTGAATCTGTGGCGATCAAAACTTCAAGCAAAAGGCCCAAATGTGTTGATTCAGTTGAGCTTTTACGCCACCTTGTCTATAGTTCTTCAGTCTGATAGTGCAAGCAGTAAAGTTTAATTTCAAATTGTAGAAACTCCTTCAAAAACTCTGTCTGGTGCATTAAAATATGAAAGTTTTTGTTTATAAAGCCATGATAGGCGAATAATTGCAAGAACTCTCGAGTTCAATTCTAAGCTTTAAATTATTTATATTCTTTGTCTAAAGCAAGCTGCTTCTCTTTAGCTACCATCTAGATTGTACGTGTACGGAGGAGGTGGAATGATTGAATCCCATTGGCAACAGTAAATGAATGGCTGTTCAGCAGGTGGTCTGTTAACTGCACGACAGGACGAAGACAAGGAGAATTTATTACAGGACAGTTGACAATTCCAGCTTAAATGGCGAGGGATGGCATTGCTACTTGAGAAAACTTCAAATTGCGACTTAGTTCAAACAAGGCTGTTCAGCAAGTAGTAGCTACTTAGTAGCTGCAGGCGAAATTATTTAAGTTTTGTCAGTACTTGTGACAACAATTACAACATTATACGAGGATAACAGCATAGTGGCAAGCTGAAATCAAAGGCGTAGCCTCCCGCATGCTGTTGGAGATTAAAAGAAAAAGAAGCAGAATTGGAGAACATCTTGTGTGACTGAAATGTTTGTGGCAGAATCATGTACTCTGTGATGCATTTACGTGTCATGAGTATTTCATGGAAACCTGTAGTCGAAATGGCTCCGTCAAAGCTCCACTACTTCAAGAAACTTGGAGAAAATAATTCAATCAGCGGTTCGACATACAACATTATGAGCAGTTTATCGCCGAAATACAATTAAACTTTGAATGACTTGCTGTCGATGCAACATTACAATGCAATGTCAACTATGTCTATTGGAAGG